>JAUJPO010055260.1:0-14355 GCA_032270745.1 Tiaropsis multicirrata
AATGCTTTGAAATAGTTCACAATAGGGTACTAAAATATAATGTAGTGAAAAAAATTACAAATAGACCTCTGAAAAAATAGGAAGGGAAAGATAGAGCTAATATTTTCAAAAAATCTTTTTTCCTATAATTTCTCTTAAATTTGAATAACTTGTGAACCAATGCATATCTTTACTTCAAATTTGGAGGGGAGCTATATTTTACTAAGCACAACCAAAGAAAAGAAGAAAAAAGACAATGGGAACCTGTATCTCGCCCCAAGGGGCCAAAATGAAGCGAAAAACAGATTTTCTATCACTCGGCAGAATTACTATTTCTTGTCATTGAAAATAGCTTTTATGAGACTTCAAAAACGTATACATATATAAATAAACAATATCTCTACAGCTTTAAAAGAAAAAAATGAGTCTATACTGGGCACTAAAGGTAAAAAAAAGTCAGAAATGTTCGAATTAAATTTTTTTTAAATGTCAAACAAAAACATCATCCTGTTTAAAATCATCACAATATGAATTTTCCATATCCATATCACTGTCCTCACAATCACTCTCATCCATCTCATCTTCAATGTAGTCATCATCCTCGTCATTGTATTCCATCTCTTCTGGTTGTTCTTTGTTTGGTAGGTAATTCTCACAGTCATATTTTGTACAAGCGTCTGTACATTTTAGTGAATTATCCACACAAGGGCAAGATCCACGTATACACTTCCTTGTAAATGTGCAAAACATCATATCCAGTACTTCGTCTGCAGCTGGACTGACATTGTTCCATGACACAAGGAGGTCTCTCTTCGTTGTGATACCAACCAAAGCCAACAGGTGATGAAATAATAGGATGGCTTTGTAAGGATTTCCCGATACCAATATAAATACCATCATTCACGCACATGATAACTCATCATACAGTCATATCATACATGATACGCCAGAGCCGGTATACACTACTTTAAGCTCGACTTTAATTAAGGTCAGAAACTTTCGCGGAAAGAAACTTTCGCGGTTTCGCGGTTTTCACGAAAGTTTTTTCCCGCGAAATAAAAAAAAACAAGAAAAACACTACTGATTGTACAAACTGGATGATATTTACAAGGCTAGCATTAAGAAAAATTTCGCTCTTCCGCGAAAGTTTTTTCTCGTTTTAGATGGGCCAAGTTTTTTCCCGATAACCCGAAATGCAAAAATTTCGCGGTTTTTTCAATCGCCACGAAAGTTTCTGACCTTAAAGTATGCTACTAATCTCTATACCATTAAAAATCATGGCTGAGCTTCCAGCCTCGGCTGGTTTATTTATTTTTATTTAGGATAAAACAGACATGGTGAAATCTCGTTAAAGTCTTAATAATTATGATATTAAAGTGCCTGGATTACTTTCGTTTCGAGGCATTCCCTATAAAATTAAAAAGACGAGAAGAAGATTGCTTAGTGCCGTCATGAAATATTAGCGAGGTCAGGTGAGGGGCTATTTAGGACGTGAAATGTTCGACTTGGACCTGTACATAACCCGACCCAGGAAAATCTTAATATTAGGTTATGTACAGGTCCAAGGCGTACATTTCACGTCCTAAACAGCTCCTTGTGTAACCTATTAAAGGAAAAGAAGGAATTCTTTAAAAAATAATGGAAGAAATCAGAGTTTGCTCTTTTCATACCTTTGGCGTGTCTCAATCGATGTTTTTCTATTTGAAGATTTGTGATAGCATCACTCTTCTCATTGATTTCATACTTGGAAAGGATCTCTGCTTTTTCAACATCTAGAAGTAAATCAGTTAAAAAGTTTTTGGTTTTTAACAAATCATCAAATTTATAAAATATATGAAAGAATTCAGATAAAAGGGTTTCTAACAAATTATCAAGTTTCTTTGTTGGCTAAAAATGTTTAAAATGTAAAAACTCTTGAATTTTCAACTGGAAGTGAAAGAATAGCTTAATTTTTGAGGTTTTTAGTAAGTGTAAATGTAAAAGGTGGCAATAAGATGTCTCTATAAACATAATTGGTCAGATAAATTTAACCTCGAGTTCAAAAAAAAGTGTCTATAAACAGATATGGTCAGAATGAATCCAACCTTGAGTTTCCAATGAAGATTTTTATGATACCTGATCAAGGGTCATACACTTCCTGACTTTGATCGAAACAGAGATCGAGGTTTATAAAAGTTCACCTTACCTCCTAAAGGTGCGAAAGGTTCACCCATAGACACCTACACACCAATGAGGCTAATAAATGTTCACCATACCTCCTAAAGGTGCGAAAGGTTCACCCATAGACACCCACGCATCAATGAGGCTAATAAATGTTCACCATACCTCCTAAAGGTGCAAAAGGTTCACCCATAGACACCCACACACCAATGAGGCTAATAAATGTTCACCATACCTCCTAAAGGTGCGAAAGGTTCACCCATAGACACCCACACATCAATTGGAATACGAACATCCATCTTTTCGATTTGCAAATTCTCGATCTGTTCAACAGCCTCAACCTCAACTTCGTGTTCTTGTTTTGATTCTTGTTTTTCGGTTGATTGGGTTGGATCACCATTCTCATCAGTAGCTTCTTTTGTTTCTTTTGATGCTTTCAACTGTAAAAACCAATTATGAAATCAGTAGATCAATGTGATCACAATGTAATTCTCAAAACATTCCACAGGATATTTTTATCAAGTCAATCAACCGAAAAGTTGTTTGGTTACACACGGTGTACTCGATGTACCATGTAGAAGCGAAGTAATACTTAAATAGAAAAGAACTCAGTGTCTAAGTCACTTAACGAGCACCCCCCCCCCAGTGGCTTGTGTGATTGCATGAATTACAACACTTCCCCCGATTTTCTCGATTTACGTGAAAATCTTTGCGATTATGGAAAATCGGGATTGCCTGAATTTTGAAAAAAAATTGCCTGAATGCGTAAGTTGAAGGTTGAACGGGGGCCTCCTTAATTCTATTTCCTCAAAATAGACAGGTAACACGATGCTTAACTGACAGCTACCTTAAGAATCACTAAACATTATATTTACCGGTGAGGAAACTTGACTTTGATGCCCCCTCAAATACGTGAGTTCTGGGTAGTAAGGTTTCAGTAATTGCTGCATTGAAGTTATTAATTCACCTTCCATGGTGTATATGCGACGTGCCGCGTGTGGAAGGTTTAACTTCAACGTGCAATCGTCCAATATCTAAAGTAGGAGTAATTTTAACATTAATTTTAATACCTCTCTTAATTAGAGAAACCGGTCCCTTCCGATAAAGGAACACTCTTTGTTCCATTCGTTTTCCATTTCAGTATTTCAACCTCCCACCCCTAGAAAGTGCTAGCTTTGAACAATAATTAAACATGGTGGTTTCCTCACTACGCCTACCGTGGAAAGCCTTGAACTAGCCGCCTACAACACACAGAGTTTCCTACACTCACGGCTAACGGCTACAAGAAAGAACCAGCGAATTTCGACTTGAAAATACAGACCAGCAGAAACCATCAGCAAATGACCAAGAAGTCTCCTAATTGGAAGATTTCGCCCTTCTGAGGGTGATTGTAAAAAGTGGTCTAGCACTATTGAAACAGTCCAGTCCGGAAGGTCCGGTTATTAGAAGGGTTAATGTAATCTTTTATACAGTCCACGAGAGCCATAAATGAAAGAAAATATGAGCACGAATGCGATGATGTAATAAAGACTATCTGGACGAACAAACTGACCTGTGATAACATATTTCCAATGAGAAGAATTCCATTAGAAGAGCACCCTTCGCCGTTCCTTCGGATAATCAAACGAACAGCTGGGTTGTTTTGAGTCATGGTTATTTCACTTGCAATCACCCGAACGCTTGATTCTTCACGAAGGCGTTGTAGCTGTGCCTCCCATAAAGCGAGGGTCGTATCCGCCTCGTGTGCCGATAAATCAACCTTGCTTTCAAGACACTGGAACGCACCTTTGAATTTGATCTTGCTTTTCTTGGCTGAAGTAAAACGAGAAAGAAAATTCAAAATTAACAAGAGCCTAGCTCGAATAGAACATCCAACATCCAACATCCAAAAAAATTTGGGGCTCAAATGTTGGGTCATGTTTTTATAGTCAGCAAGAGTGTTCAAAATCATCTACATCAGAGCTGGTAAAACCTACTGGTACAAACTACAGGGTGTCTCAAATTATTTTTGAAGAGAAAATTCAAAAATCAATAAATTTTTGTTGTTTTTTGCTTGGACCCATCCAAATATATTATAGTTTTAGTAATGGAAATGCAATCATTAAAAATTTTTATAACTATTTTTGATTTGATATTGTGAGAAAACTAAGAAATTAGTTTCTGCCGTTTTTTCTTAATAGTACAGAGGAAAGGCTAACTCAAATTTTGGTATTTCGTCATACTTTGAATTTACTTGGTTCAAGTTATGAGTAAAATACTGAAAAAAAACAGGGTATCAAGACACGCAGTAAAACATTTATTTGTCCAAGTCTCACAGCAGACACACAACGTTGCTTCAATAAATCTTCCCAAATCTTCCAAATTTACACAACGACACATTTTTTCAACGTTGTTTCAACGCCCAAATAATGTTCTGAAGTTGAAACAATGTTGTCTGGACATTAAAACAACGTCACGTGCCTGCTGGTCCGATTAAAAACGAAACATACTTTGTTCTCCCATGCAACAACTAAATTCTCTGATATCTGTGATACGTTGCAACTTTTGTTTTCCACGTATGACGCGTCCGCACGGCTCACAAAACGTCAACGTGTACGTTCTTTCCCCGTCTCTTCGCTTCATGTAGTATCCCTGTTGAAAATGATAACAATCAAAAATACTATTTGATCGATGGCATTGCTGAGTGAACAAGGGATTGGACATTGCAATCTTTTACTTATGGGCACTGTGAAATTAGTAAGCAGTTTTCTCATTTAAACTTTTTAAATTTGAATCAACCCTGGATAAGGTTCTGGAAAAACACCGTATAATGCCCCTAAAAATTACAACACAACAAGACCGTCTCTTTTCTTCATTTAGTATCCCTGTTGAAAATGGTAACAAGTCAAATATATTATAGTTTGATCAATCGTCATTTTTGAGACAGATTGGCAGCTTTTTAACGAAGTGTGAAAACTGTTTTTACAGAGCGGTAGAGAAGCCTTTAGGACCTAGTAAACATCCAAACTGATTTCTAAATGTCACTTTTTTGAAAGATAAGTATTTATATTTCTAAATGTGAGAGAGAACCTGGTAAAATCGAGAAAATGTTAAAAATAATAAAATTTAAAAGACATGAACTAATAGTAACAACTCAATTACTCAGACCTTATCAATACTACCAATCATATCAGTCTGGTTCAGGTTGGTTTCAGATGAACGAAAAGAATTTCGAATCAGCAAATTTTATCATATGCCTCTAGTTACAAGGGATCTAATCGAGTTAAACCGCGTGAGCAGTTTAAACCAATCAAAGACGAAAACCTACCGGTTGATAAATTGTTGATTCACCAAAAACGGAATAAGAACATATTGAGGCTTGAATTGCTGATGTCAGTTCTGTAAAAAAACATATTTGAATACTTTGTTCATATAAAAGGCTACAATAAATTGCGTCTTCGCATCATTAAGATAGTAGAGCTAAGTAAGTTTGAAATATGGAATAATAAAATACTTTATTCGTAGAAACTTTCGCGAATCAATCGTAAGAAATAGACTCTTGAGCCTTTGCTAATAAATTCGCGAATAAAGAATTTAGCAAAAATTATGAATTCTTGATGTTCCAACTTTCACTATGAATCATAAAAAGAGTCCAATACAGTCCAATACTTAGTATCAACAATTTTATGAGCATAAATTTTCCATAACTGTAGAAAGAAATTTTTCATTTTGCGATAATTTACATTAGATTCGCAAATTTTATCAAATTTTATCAATTTTATCGAAAGTCTCTTCGAATAAAGTAGACGGTGTGACGAGGGCGCACTTGTTGGGAAACAAAAGAAAGAAAGTTCTATAAATTGCTGCTTCAAGATCATAATATTTATACTGATACTGTTAGAGGTTCTATTATGCTAGTTGTGACAAAAGTATCTACCTCTCAAAAAGGTTTTTTCAAAAGAAACATCATACCTATATTGACATCATCAGTTGCAAAAACATGCAGAAGTTTTGTTTCTTCATCCAACCAAAAAATCTGATTGGCGTTACCATTGACGACAGCTTTCCGATTGGTCACAATCAAACGTGCGTGGTCATATAAGCTATTTGGAAGATTTTCTTCCACAAAACCTTCATCTTTTAAAGAGGTTGTGGCCACAGTTAAAACGAGATTGGAATTGCTGACCAATGAGATTGTACTGGTAAAGATAAAAAGAAGGATATATGAGAAAAGATTACCATGAAGTCTAACGAAGGTGTAGTCGCCAATATTATTTGGATAATATTTTTTTGCTAAAATTGATATTTCATGATAATGAACAATCTTTTTGCAACAACCATTTTAGGGGGGGGGGAAGTTATTTGAATGGTTTCAGTCAATGGTAGCATTAAATTCATCAATTCATATTTTAATATTGTTTACCCGTCTTCAGCGAAAGTCCAGCGTTGATTGGGATCTTCGAAACGTTTCTTACACACTACCACTTCTTGGTTACTACTCGCCTAGAAATATTTCAAAAATATTAATAGATTAACATTTTCAAAATAAAGTAAAGTTAGTGGATGGCTGAAGTGTTTGAAGAAAGGTAACTCTATCAAACATTCAGTGTTCTTTATCCAGATCTACCAAAGGAATCACCAAGTTTGAGACAGTAAAAAGTTCAATAAAACGAGCAACAATAGGTTGTAAATGGGCCAGGACCAAAGGTTCGAGACAGTTAAATGAATTTTCTGATAGTGTGAATTTGAGTTGATAGTGTCGATTGCAGATTTTAAATCAAGGAGTCAATTGGATACAAACAGAATAAACCGGTGTTAAGACTGTGTCTATGTTAAAATGGAGCTAAACGATGTTGTAAACCTGCCAATTTGAAACCACTAATATTTTCCGTAGTAAAGTCTCTTAAACGACCTTGGAGAACGAAGCATCGAGACAATATTTGGCTCTTTAGTACCAAAGAACGACATAGTCTCAAATTGGAATATTAACTATATGAAACGTTTACCTCAGTATCCTGTAATCCGATAACCATATTCGGGTTACTTTCCAGCTGGATAAACTCAGCCCGATAAACCCATTTGTGATTACAAGATGCTGATGAATCTTGATAGCGTGTTGAAGTTCCGTCGGTTCCAAGCAGAGCATCACGATGGCTGACCGATTCTCTGAAATGAAATAAATATATAAAAGATGGGCTTTTCTAGAAAAATGGAGAAAGTCATTTTTCAAAGATTTCTGGATTTTCTCACCATAGTGACCCCCCTGGACGTGTCTGAGTTCTCAAATATTAAGGGGTATGGAAAAGCCCGATGTGATATTGTGGTCTTTCTACTCCGATAGAGGTTCAAATTCATCTTTTTCATTATACACCAGGGTGATAACCGGGGCGGATATATCTGGGGTACAAAATATTGGTAATGATATTAAGTTAAAGGAGCCATAGAGTTTGATCTCTTTAGGAAATGAGATTCTTGAATTCGACTTGAATTTTAAATTATTTAAGTGGCAAAGAAATAACGTTCAAGAATCCATGTAATCTCTACATGTTGTTATTTTGATATTTTCTGTATTCTTATGATTTATTTGTATCCATACTGGTAAATTGACTTTCTTACCTGATATTAATCTCCTCTAATCCAGATGTGTCCACCTCGTGTTCATCTAATCGCGCATGCGTGCGTTGGTGTGCAGACATTTCTGTCTCCTTCTCAATACCTTCCTCGTCGTCATTCCTGTGAAAAAAGACGCAATATTACTAAAAGATAAATCATTCAAAGGCTTAAGCTGAGCCCGGTTATCTACCAAAATGACTCAATCAAAATTTCACTGTAAGAAGGAAAACCAAAGCGGATATCACAGGTTCCCCTTTACCATTAGGCTGCTAATTTCATTTTTGAACGAATCGCCGAAACTTCTAAAATGTAATTACATTTCACTATCATTACCCAATCAAAAAAACGTTATAAAAATGTAATCATTAAGGGTGCTTAATAATATCTTACCTCACTTAGGAAGGGTTTTTGAAAATAATTAAAATAGACACATAAATGCAGATGAGAAAAGGAAAAATGGACTCACTTTGGATTCATCAATTCATAGCCATCACCTTCAGCAGATTGCGGATTTTCATTGTAATAAATATTTTGTGGAATCTTCATCAACGATAGCCTGGAATCTCGGTGAAATATTTCGCTCTCCATGTGAAGAATGTAGCCTAGAGGATAAACATGAGAAAAAGTCAAAATGAAAGCAAAATGAAAGCAAACACAATCGACCAAAGAAGATAGGCCTACAAGAATTTCAACAACAAGTTATTCGTAAGTTAATCGGTGAGGCCTACTGTCGATAGCGGCCGTTCAACGGAGGAGCCTATCCTTCTTTCGCTAGCGCTAGACTGCTTTGCGGTTGTGTACTAATTTCACATAAACAACTACAAGATATAAAAGTAAAATTTTTTTTTATATATTTGATATTTCTAATGGGTAAAAAATGGTCTGGAAATCGAGACTAAGACTGAGGCGGAGCCGTCATCTTCCGGTGACTTACCGCATAACTCAGTTTACTTGTTTTGAGCTACTCATTCGTTGAGCGGACGATGGCCGGGATCCAACCTACGACTATTCGATTAACGACTGAGCTAACCGGTCATTAAACAATGGCAAAATTACATCTAATATAATAGTAACATCCAAATACCTGCACAACTCCGTAAAGCGATATATTTCTTAATCTTGAGTACGTCGGATGTTAGACTGGACAATAACAATCGTTTTTGTTGTTCTGCTTGTGATAGGGATGGGTTACTCCAGTTCTCACCACATGAGACATAGATCAGATCGTTCTTCTCCAAACTTGTCAAAGATAAAACCTCTTTCCCATCTGCCGTAAAGACTCTTCTAGCAGCGAATGGTAGATTCAATACCTCAGTACAACGCTCTAAAAACTGTAAATAAATTTCGGTTACCATTTATGGTAACAAGTTGAACATGATTGGACCTAACTGAAAATTTCTGAAAAATTGTCATATTGATAATGGTTTTAAAACGTTGTCAAAGATTTTTGGCCCATTTTGGATGAGGGTCTCCCAGGGCGAAGAATATAATTTTTCATTAAAATTCACCCTCCAAGAAGGATAAAAAATATTCAATTTCAGCCAAACTCCATCGAATTTGGGCTCTCTAGACAATTATTTGCTTGATTTTAACAAAATAATGCTTATAAAAAATTTGAATTGGTAAGAATTTACTAAAATTCTTATTAAAAAAATTATTTTCAAAATTCAAGAACTATCTAAATAAAACAGTGTTTAAAAAAAAAATGTAAAGAAAATATGTTATTTTAACGAGATCATGAATTATTTGCTTAAGAAAATTATCATGTGCTTGTAAAAAAAGTTCTTATAAAATAAAAATGTCAATTTAGACCCAAAAAATATTTTTCCGGGAAAATCCATTTCCGCCCATTTTAACCTACTATGACCAACTAGTTCCATGCAAAAAATCAGAAAGTTCCAGACAGATTTCGAGCAAAGTCCAAAAAACCCCATTTTTGGGCCAATTTGGGCCAAAATATGCCGAATGAGAAAGGTCCAGCTCCGTCATTGTCTGGGGTTTATAGGCAGCTAACACTGTGCAAAAAATCAGGAAGATCCTATGACTAGATTTCAAGAAAAACGCTGAACAGACGGACAGACGGACGGACGGACACAGGTCAATTTATAGGCTCAATAAAAATTTACGGTATCTTTTAGAGGGGAGATTATCTCAACCATTGCTTCTTGTAAAAACACCACCAATGCAGTAACAATTGACTATTAGAAATGACATTATAGCAGGTTTTAAAGTCTAAAACAATTGAACAAAGCTTCTGAAACGGTACTTATAGATCAGGATCATGCAGGATCAAAACATGGTTGACAAGGAATAAAGGAACTAGATAAATTGAATATTTTATACAAACCTGTTGAAATTCGATATCTAACGGAGTCATGCGCACCGTCCCATCATATCCTCTAAAAATGTGAAAAAGAAAATTCTTTCACATCTTACAGCACCTGACTCTTTCATATCTATGCACTTTAAACGAAAAAAACACATGTTCTTGACAGAAAAAAACAACAAAAAGATCACTATACCTGATAGGAGCTGACGAACCAGAAACTTGGATGTCTTTCTTAATCTAAGGAGATGTGAAAAAAGTGTAACACTATCGATATAATTACATAAAACGAGGTCTGTCGTATCGCTAGCGAGGTACATACATAATTCATAAAGACGTAAAGAGCTAACTAGTTCCAGGCCTTTTTAAAATAACTAATTAAGCGGAGGACTAGCAAAGGGAGGGTGGGAATTACTACCTAAGATAAAAATCTCAAAGTTGCACGCGTACACTGTACCACATGTAGTAGAGATGCCCTTCAGTTTCTTAAAATATTATAAAATATTTTATTAAAATATTTCTGCATTTTGTGAACTTTTCTTTCACTTTTACTTTTGGAATTTAAAATTACTTCTTTCGTGGTGACTGGAACGGCTTTGTGTTCTGGAGGTAGGTCATCTTTTGTTGAGGGAGAGGTTAAAACTGAAAATGTATTATGTATAACACGGCCACAAAATAAAGTTCTTTACATTTCGAATATCAGGTGCAATAACAGGAACAGCACGATTGATGTCAGCTTCACCATTCTTCAAGACTTGTAATTTCACTAACATCTCTTGAAAGTTGAATGAAAAAAGCACAATAAAACCGTGAAATTGATGAAAGGGCTTATTTTGTGGGCATGTAATTGCTGAAAATTATTCATCGAAATAAATATTATCAATATCACACAATGTTTAGATACCATTTTTAGCAGCAGAGAATGTGGTGGTTGCTGAGGCTTTGATGGATCTCCATTTGATCTTCGGTGCACCGTATGTTAAATAACCTTCTGTTGGTGACTGAAAAAAAAGTAAAGAAATGTACAGAAGAAGACCCAGGAATATTTCTCAACAAAACTATAACTAGGAAAGAATATACATGTAAAAATATCAAAAAGATTCTTCTTAAACCCTCTGTTGGTGACTATTCAGAAAGACTCAGAAACATTTTCTCAGCAAAACTAAACTAGGAAAGAATCAGCACAGTATAACATATCAAGCATCAACGTGACGTCATACGTCAATTTTCTAATCCAACAGTTCACTCTTGTACATATGAAACTCAAGAGTCATTACTTTTTACTTTTTACTTTTTTAAAATGAATTGAAAGATCAATTTTACATATATATGTATGTATCAAATATCTAGAATAATTAACTTCTAGAACGATAAAGAGAAGTAATTATAATAAGGGCAATGAAATCAACAAAAGAAATTCAAACAATCTTAATACCTCCAGCATATTTCCTCTCTCATCAGCAGGCCATGTCAAGCATTGTTGTACCCATTTTTCACGCAAGTAAGGTTGAACTTGATCAGGACTTGTGCATTTTATTCCCCATCTAAAAGAAAACGCAAAAATATTTTAGTTGTTTCTTCAGCTCGTTCATTTTTCATTACCCCAACCTTTAATCTTTTACGGGAAAAGTACATGTTTTCAATAACGACGTCATAAAAAGAATGATAACGGAATAGACATATACAGTGCACATTTTTCTTCATCAAATTTTAATCGGCCAGTCTCCACTAATCCACGTTTTTTTCATTACATGACAAAACGCTATACTGTACAACCATTGGCTTAGAAATAAACGAAGCCAATTTCTATCGGTTAATAATGACGTTTACAAGTAGCACGACTTCAAAACTAAAAAGAAACAGTAATTGTTAACTGTCTTTTTTTCTGTCCTCTCGGCATGGTAATCTTTTCTATAGAATTTTAACCACAAAAAATCGCACTGGAGACTTAACAGTATAAATGTCAACATAAACCCTGACGACTATTTGACAAACCTTTGCGTTGAAGCTAAACGATGGTTTGTTGGAAACCTTGGCAAGATGACCATAGATGTGTTTTGGCCACCGTATTGATCATTGATGTCGATGAAAGGGTTGAAATTCTTTTGATTCGATGAATCATCCACTTGCTGTTCTTCTTCATTGTTTGGTTTCTTATTTTTATTTTTATTCTTTCCTTCTCCCGAATCGTTGTAATGCGGATCATCCCTGTGGTTTGCATCACTAAAATACCAAAATGAATTGTACTGAATTGAAACTGAATTCACTAAAATACAAAAACAATTTTGGTTGAGCTTGAGGTAATATTTTCCCCTGCAAATTGAAGACAAACAACGTTTATATCTTACTACAAACTCTTGACACTCGATTTTAGCTATTGTAATATCGAAATAGATGTTCGGTTTACATCATTCTACCATTCCTATCAACAACAACATTCTTAATACAACAACAACGGACGCGCTTCTCAGGTCATTGCTATAGAAGTTAGGTACAATTGGTCAACGGCAATGATGAACAGAGAAGGATGGAGAGTCAGGGTGAAGACAATTCAGACTGGACGCCCCCCCCCCCCCCTTCCCTCATGGTAAGGTTACATCTTTCACATACGTCTACCTTAATGGGATTTAAAGATTTCGCGAGGATTTATTTTTGCCTGTTTTTAACCTAACTTCTTTCATTTTCCTAGGGGTTTTCGGCTAAAAGTATGAAATAAAAATTTCGCAAGGATTTAATTTCGCGAAAATGGCCAAAATTCGCGAAAATCACGAAAATCAATTCCATTAAGGTATTCAATTCAATAAAGGTATATTCGTAAATCAAAATCTACATTACCTAAAAACATTTACAAGTGTATTTTTATGCCTGAAAGAGTTTCGCTGCTGATACGCACGTGTGCGAGCGCAGCTGCCGAAACAAACCTGCGGGAAAAAAGGAAAAAACGTGCGTCCAGTATCTAAAACTCTTTCAAACATTGTACGCAATCTTTTTTATCAAATTCTGCCATTCTTTGAGTTCGTTACTGCAGAGATTTTCGGCCTCTGCCATTGAAACGTTCATTTGCTCTAGATCTTTCGTGATCTGAAATACCCAGGTTGTTCTTGGTTTACCTCTTGGTCTTTTGAATTCAGACATAGCGTATTTCATAGCAATTTTAGCCGGCACTTCATCAGGAAGATTCATGACTTTACCGAACCATTTAAGTCTACGAAATTTGATTTTTCTTGACCAAACTGTTACAGTCACTTTACGATAAAGGTCTTGATTTCGTATCTTTTTTGGCCATCTTATGTTCAAAACGTACCTTCGTATGAGCGTTCGCTGGAATGCATCGACTGATTCTATCATCGCTTTTGTCAGTGTCCAGATTTCACAGTTGTAGAGGAAGATTGGTTCGATATACGTGTCGATTAGCTTCATTTTGAGGTTTGTTGTTAGATCTTCGTTGTTGAACAGATAACCCAGGTTGTTTGCAGCATTTGTTGCGAGGATCCTTCTTCGTTTGATGTCTCCGGTGGTGTCTAGTATGGTGCCGAGCAGTTTACATTTTTTCCAGTCATGGTGTTGTCGACTGATGGTGAATCTCTCAGTTTTGCTGTTGTTAATTTTCAGTCCTTTTTCTCCGAGATTCACCTCTGCATCATGCTCGTACTTTCTAGAATTTTGAAAGTCAGATGTCAGGTTGGTCAAGTCGTCAGCATATTCCATGTCTAAATTTAGGTGTTCGATTTGTGCAACAGTATGGTAGTTGTGGTCTAAAAGTTCATTCGGTTGGTGATCATGGATGTCTGGGGTTCTTGCTGGCATGGATTTTGAGAGGTAATACGTGAAGCTGTTAGCACTGGCACAGTCACCTTGAGGTGCTCCGGTGTCTGTAGAGAATGTTTCACTGATACTTTTACCACATCTAACGGCGAGGGTCACTTCAAGCATTTTCTTCACGATGTGGAGCTCATCTGGTTCAATTGTGTCTTGTAGATATTCAAGAAGGACCTTCCTGTTGATACTATCGAAAGCCTTGCTCATATCAAGCATAACGAGGTGAAGCGTTTCGTTTTTTGACGAGATTGTTCTTTCAATTGCCACCTTGGTTGCGAAGACATGTTCGGTGGTTGATCTGTCTTTTCGGTAGGCTGCTTGTGTGATTGGTGTTTCTTGATCGAGTCTTGCACCAATACGATTCATCATGCATACTGCTAAGATCTTTCGTAGCACTGACAATAGGATGATTGGTCTTAGATTTGATATTGGTCCTCGAGCTTTACCTGGTTTCTGCAGAGGTATCAGTATGCCGTGGT
>JAUJPO010055271.1:0-14355 GCA_032270745.1 Tiaropsis multicirrata
AAGTTATTGCCAGGGTAGTTGGCGATTTCAAATTTCTCAGCAAGGCACAAATTGCAGCGTTTGGTTTCCGGGTTGAAACGCTTTTTTTAATAAGAATACACTTTATAAGAATGTCCATGATGAATATGGTGTAATATCTTAATATTTTCTAAATAAGTTTTCTTTTAATTATTATTTACTCGATTTAACTAAACAAAATGTTTAATCATTTCTGCCATATCCAGGTTTGGCTTAAGATAAAAATCGCGATAAAATAACAATCGCAATTTTTCTAGAAACAAAATATTCGCATTTTAGCATTAGCATTAGCTGTACCAACTGAAATTGAAAAAAGCGTCAAATATAATAAAATCTTCCTAATTTTCCCCTTTAAAAACGCTAGGAAAAATCAACATCCGCTTGTAAAAGCCAGGCATATTTACGAATCAAATAATTAAAACAAGCAATACAAATGTATGTTTAACTTTCAATGAATATATCTAAATATTATTTTCTAAAGCTTATTTATCCCTCTTATCTTAATACAAACACTACCAAGAGCTCAAATACGCTGCGCAAACATAAATTTATTGTTTGAGATGGGGTTCAACGGTCTAAACACATATTTCCTCTTCCGACTCAAGTTATATTTTCATGAGACCCGTTTGCCGATATGTGCCATAGTTCGGAAGGGGGAACTACCTTCCCTTTTCCAGGTTTATCCCCCTTCTAAGTTTAGCTGTAACCCAATGATGATTATTACGTCTTATGGAACAAAAGAATCACACTTCATTTCTATTATTACCAACCATATGCTGCACAAAATTTAAGGGTACACGCTTTTTTTAATAAGAATACACTTTATAAGAATGTCCATGATGAAAATGGCCAAAGAATTTAAGAATATCGTAAGAATATTGCCATCGTGAAAATTTGTACTTTACATAGTTGTTACTACATTGTACTTATTCTTTTGTTTTTTTATGCATACACATAAGGAAGTCTTCTGTTTTTACATTACTTTTCGATCATTTTGACCAAAAAGTTAAGAATTTCCATGAGAATATCCAAATGGATTTCTTATAAAAGAAAAAGCGTGTATATTGTTTCCTATTTAGAAATATTACTTCCATACTTACTTCAGCAACAACTCAAACCCCCCCCCCCCTTCTAGGGGAACCCTCACTCCCCCTTTGTGATTATCTTCCCCCTTGGGGAAGTTGGTCGGGATGTGAAAGATTTGCAAATCTCACAAAGCGAATTCGTGTCTAAGGTTGAACTGCAATGGTAAACTTTTAATGAAACACAGTAAATAGATAAATAAATGCCTCACCTAAAACAGCTCTCACTTCTTTTGCGACATAAAGCACAAACAAAGCCGAGAAAAACGCCAGCATGTTTCCAGGTAGCAGGTTTGTACGTTGTTTTGTCATCTTGAAAATCTTCAAATATAACAAGTCACATCAAATAATATATAAAACCAGTCAAACTCAGCTGCCAATTCAATCCACTTTTTCTCAATTGTTCAAAATAATACCAGTTAAAATGGGGTCGTTGTTGTTGTTAAAATCATTTTTTGTTCTTCTTTGTTCATTGAATATATTGTAATTCTGGAATTTGAAAAAGTAGAAAAATATTATGAATTTAAATAAATGAATAACTTTTTTGTTTAACTTGTACCCAAAAAATACGACTAAAGAAGACAAAAGGTCCCATTCCTGCAAAAAGAAATGCTCCCAAGGAGATAGTAGGAACCAAACGAATATTAACAATTATAAGTATAGTAAGATTTTCTGGGAAAAGAAATCGAACCCAATTTTGTTCTATTTTTTTCATCGAATCAATCTCTTGGAATTTGGAAAAAAAGAGACCAATTTGTAATTTCTACCGTATAAAACCTTTATTCTTATAAATCCTTTAAATTCGAATATCCAATCATTTCTTCAACTAATCAGATAATATCTTGCATCGAACTTTTAAACAATCAAAAATCGAAAAGTTAGTTCGTCTTCTTCGAATGTAGCAAATAAAACGTAATTTAAATCAAAAAGCACTTTAAAATTTGGTTTAAAAAAATACTTGCCATTTAGCAAAAATCATAGTTCACAAAACACCAAAACTAAAAGTGTACATTCTTAACACTTACAAAACTACCTAAACACATCGTCACAAGAAAAATACGACACGAATTTTTTTATAAGGTTGTGTTTACATTACAACATCTGTTAAAAATTCATTATTGACTAGTAATGTACTGCAATTTCTTTATAAGAACAATTTTATAAGAACATCGAGCCTCAGATTTGGTGATAAATATTATCCCTATAAAGCTCTTTATAAGAAATTGGGGTGTGATCTAAAAATGAGTTTACGAGAACCAAAGGTTTGAGAAAGAGTACTTGTACAATTTTTCTAAAAACGAAAATATTTAATACAATGTTGGACAAAAGGTCTGTAGACTTTTAAAAATTTATTCAAGGTCGATGAAAAATAAGGTCAGCTATATTGCTACCAGACGCCAACATACCACTTTCAAAAGAGTGGGGTTAAGAGGGCATTAATACTGTGTTTTAGTGATTTTCTGAGCCTATAACACCTTGACGTTGTAGATCAAAGCCCACTTTACCCATTGCACACTGGAAAGAAAATTCGAAAAACAATACCCCTACTAGTGGAATTAATTTTAATTGATATCCCTATTGGATTTTATGTCATAATTTAACCACCGACAAAAGTTTTCCACCAGATTATGTACTGAGACATATATACAGCTTTCTCTCCGCTTTGAAAGAAATAGTCTTAGTAAAAACAAAAATTCATTTAAAGTCCTGTTTACACTGCTAAAAGGTGACAAACTGCATGAGACAAAAACACTGAAATGATTAAAAGTAAACACTAAAGACATTTTTTAGAGGAAATATCACCGTCTTTCTCAATGTTATTTGTAATAGAAGACGAATTTCTACGACTTCAGTCAAATTATAGAATCATAATTTAAAGATTAGATTTCAGACCTAGAATTCCTGACTACACATTCATAAGATAAAATCGGAGTAGATTTGGCTGAAATTTTTATGTTATTTATTTACTCGGGAAACTTTTTTGAATCTCTGAGGTGAATTGAGATATTCGAATTTTAAGTTCCGTGACGTCATCAACGATAAGATCATAATTAACTATTTGTAATTTTTAAAAGACATCATGAAAACCACCCGCTAAAAGAAAAGCAACATAAATGAAATAAACGCTTAAAAAATCAGTTTGAAAATATCAAAATATTCCAAAGAATTATTATTGGTTTGCAAACTTCTATCACAAAACAATAAACCAGTACTATTCAAAGTGTAACTGGGGAAAAGTATTTTAATCGATTGGCCGCGAAGTTCTTATAACATTCAAAGAAAGTGAAAAATGCTGTTTATGGAGAAAACAAAAATCTAGCTTTTAAATTAGTTGGTCCTCAAATTCTTACTCCCCTGAATATCCTAGGATATGGAAAATTTTGAACCCCCACCCCCTGGATATAATTGGTCTTCAGATTCTTACCCCCAAGATATCCTAGGATATTTAAGATCTTTTAATATAATTCAGCGCGCTAAAAAATGACAACATAGATGCTTCACTGGAAAAATATTTTCAAATGTCATTACTTTTCTGATTTGTACAACAGTCAAAATAATTCGAATTAAAAAAAAAACTTTTTAAACACATTGCAAACTATTATATAAAACAATACCCCTGTACCCTTAAAAAAGTGACAACTTTCAACCATCTTTAAAATAGCAACATCTTTAAAATTCCCTTAAAAGGTAAAAATTCTTTAGGCGATGTTCTTTTTTAAATGAAAACCTGTAAGTAATAAAGAAACTATCGACTTTGCTAAAAACCGTAGTTATCAGAAATTGGAAAAAAATACTAAATTTTTCTAAAAAACAAAGGCGTTAAAAAATTAACGATTGCTTGCGATTTTTCCGATATTTTTTTGGCTTTTTGTTTGTTTTTTAGCTTTTATCGTATGTAAAATGAAAACGTTTTTGGATTTGATAGACATTTTAGTTCCGCAGGGGCACTCATTTCCAACGTGTCTTCGATTTTTGCACAGTTTCAAACAAACTTTTTTCAATGGGGCTTTTTACTGCGGTGCGGTTAAAGTTTTACCAACTTTAACATACCAACCGAACGATTTCAATCTATAAAACACCAGAATCAGTATGGCAAAATTGCGTCTTTTTATTAAGAGCAATATTATATTAATAAAAAGGGATACTGTCAAGCACTATCAAAAGGTATCAAAGTCATAAGAGTTGTGAAAACGTCTCCTTCCTATATGAAAGCAACCCCACCCCCACCCACCTTTCATTACTTTTGACCAAAGTACCAAACCAAAGTCCCTTATTATTCAGTGAATAAATAGCTTGTTTATAGCATATTTCTGCCCTATATTTCAGTGTTTATCAACAGTCGAGATTCCAAGTTTATCGAGTAACCGCAAGTAAATTTTTCCATCCCTTGTCTCAGTTCCCCTGTTTACTCTGCGCTCGAGAGTAATAAAATAGTACTCACTTTGTAAAGTGACGGTGGCAAGTGGTTAAAGTGTTCGCCTCCCGTTCGTAGGATTGTGGGTTCAACTCCCAAAAAATAAATGAACCAATCTACTTCAGTAAACCGAGAAGTTTGTAATACAACTCGCTAGTTGAAAGAAGAGATCCTCGACTTTAATCTTTATCTTTATGAAAAAATTTCAAACACACACAATAAAAATTAACAACGATATATGAAGAAAATCTGTCACACGTTCTTAAAACACGGAAAGTCATTAAGCGCAAAACGTTATTTGGACGGAAAGTCTACATTTTGATAGACTCGATGAGGTTCTAAAAGAAGTTATAATCGACACACTTATAATTTACCGTAAAAACAACTTTTTTTAATATTTTAGCAGTTAAGGATTTTAGGATATGACTCCAGCCTAGAGAATTCGCACATCAGATGATATTTATATTGAAAAATGGATCCGAGCAACTTTTAAAACCTAAAACTGTCACCCTAATCTCTAGAAAAATGGAATTCCGCAAAAACATATTACCGCGAGAAATTCTTTCCTGAAAGTGTTTTTTTTTTATCATCAAGAAACGTCATTTATGAGGTTATGGACCTGCCAATTTGAGACCGCTCAACTTTTCCGTAGTAAAGTCTCTTAAACGAGTTTGGAGGACGAAGCATCGAGACAAAAATTTATAAAGAAAAGCAATTTTTAGAAACTTTTGTATTAAAGAACGAACGACGTGGTCTCAAAATGGAAGATGAATTTGTATGTCAATATCAGTAGTAAAGTCTCTTAAAGGAGTTTGGAGAACAAAGCATCGAGACAAAAATTACTCAAAAATTAGTCTATTTTATTCAAGAAAAGATTCCAAATGAAATAACTTTCATAAAAAAACTTCCGTTAATTTTACGTATTAGCGAGGTTACGCAAGGGGTTATTAAGGACATTAGACGCACGTGTGTCGGCCTGTACATAGAGTTTTGTTTACAAGTTTTGTTTCAGACAAATTATGTACAGGCCGACTCACACGCGCCTTAATAGCGCAAATAACGCAAAGGGTTATTTTGGACGTGAAATGTACGACATTTCTATAAAATTATTATGTACATTATTATGTACATTTTCCCGGATAAATAACCCCTCGCTACTCTTTTCTAAAACGTCGCCTACAGTATACAATCGACAAGTGTCCAATACCCTGAAAATCCACGTGCGTACAAAGAGGCACAAAGGGGTCGCAACAAAGATAACTTCGTGTGTAATTAACTCGAATGACAAAAAATATTTAGAATTGCCAATTATAGATAAATTCTAAGCATGCAAATAATATCGGATATCAACCATTTTCACATTTATTGCTATGCCAACAGGAACGGAACGTTATTCTAACATTGATTCAACATCCAAATAACGTTCTGACGTTAGAACGTCGTTGTTTGGACGTCCCGTGCCTGCTGGGTTGCCTTTAACCCTTAGAGCCCGAAAGACCCCATTTGGCGTCCTGAAAAGTTAGTTTTACCGCACCACAGTCTCTTGGCTATAGCTCAAAAAACCACTTCATTTTAAGGCATATAAAACGAAAGCGTATAAAAGTAGCTTTCTAATGGTACCAAAATCTTTGTCTATCTCCCACGCTACAAGCTTTAACGGCCGTTTGAAGTTTGAGTTTTATGTAAAAAAGTTGTGAAACTTTTTCATTTTATTCAAAAATACTGCAGTGTCAAAGGGTTAAGACCAGGTCATGTTCACAACAGTTCTTAGCCTGTACCAAACTATTTTTGATTTCCCCATAATTTTTGGGGTGTGTCCAACACAAATCATCTAAAACGTTACAAACTCAAACAAGGTAAGATTGTTATCGAAATGTAATAAATCGACCCGCTATGTGATTTTGGATGGTACAGGCTAAACAATTCTAAATACTACCTTTGGAAGGCAAAATTCCGCGACAAAAAGCAAAAAAATCTATATACCATTTTCCTTTAAAAAACATTTGCAGGACAGTTTTCTTCGCTGTAAACCTGAATATAATTCGTACAACCACGCACGGTCATACCATTGTAGAATTTTTAGAATAGCAGAAAATAACCAAAAACATATAGTGTAAATGTCCTGTTAAACCCCCTCAATGCCATTGCTAAATGGTAGTGCGTAGCAATAACTGACCTTATTTACACCAACATTGAACGAAAGAGCACATTTATAAAATTCTACAGACCTTAAAACCGTGATTATAGATGAACCTGGTAAACGATTCAAACATTATGATCAAAAAGATAAAACGAGTCAGTCTTTCAATCTCCAGCATTAACGTTAGGACTGTTAACTCTCAACACGGTTAATCAATTTGACCGTTTTAGATTAGTAGGAAGACTCAAAGCCAAAGCAGAACTATAGGCTTGAAATTAAAAGTTGTTCAATCGCTTCATGACTCTTTAAACATTGGAACAGTGAGCTACAGTGGGAAAGATTAACCTTTAGTTAATCATGGCGATGATTTGATGGAGATGTTTTAAAACAGTGTCCTGAATTAACATTGAACGTAATCAGTTACGTATTCTTTTCTACGGAAACTTCTAAAAAATACCGGATGTTTGCCGCTACTTTTATCTTTGTTATAAATTCAAAAACAGTGGCAAACACCTGCGCTTATTTGGGATATGACCGTAGAAAAGATTACGTAATTGATGGAATCATAAATATTTACTCTTATAGATGAGGAGACACGGAAGGTTGCTTTAACGTCCAAACCACGTTGTTTCAACGGCAGAACGTTATTGGGACTTTGAAACAAATGTTTTAGCAAAAATATTTAGCCCATTGAAGTTTTCCATAGTAAAGTCTCTTAAACAAGTTTGGAGAACGAAGCAATGAGACAAAAGTTAGTCTCTTTTATTCAAGCAATTTTTAAAGACTTTCGTACTAAAGAACGATATGGTCTCAATTCTGTACCTGCTGGGATCAATGATTGGATAAATAGAGCCGTTACAGCATGCTTTAAGAGAAAATACTAAAGAACGATTCCATAAATAATACTAGTTGAAAACAGGTTTTGGATAACAAACGTTTGAAAAATTTTAAAGGCAATTTGTCGGTTTTAAAGGTAGTCCGATTGTCGAGTCAGAAATATACTGAAATTGCAAAGCTTTTGCAGTTTTCAAATACCAATCAACAAAAAACAATAACGCAAGTTACGTCAGGTTGATTTACTTCGACTTTATAATGTCTTCTCGTATCAGAAAATTTGCTTCGCAAATAATAACAAAGATTGGAACTGTATGTCGCGGTTCTAAAACAGGGATTCATTAAATTTATTGCACGAGACAATGAACGTTCTAGTTTTACGCTGCTGACTCGGATTATGGTTTTTAACCCAGTAAATTGGCTTTAACTCATATATTTCGCAAAAAAAACGATCTATGACAAACCAACCAACCAAGTGCTGCACAAACTGACAATTGCGGTCAAAAGGACTTTTAAAAATGTGCTCCTTTTTCAAGATTGATGTAAATAAGCATAATTTACTTATCTCATCTCATACCAAGGTTGTTTTTACTATCAACCAGTGAAGACATTTTTAATTGCACTGAGGTTCTTGCTTTCAAAGTCGAAGGTCAGATTTTGTAAAGAAACCCAGCCTAACATAACAAAAAGAAAAAAATTACCTTATTTTAGAAGCTGAAATCGTTCAATACAATTACAGGGAAAAATCTAAGACAAGCCATTTTTTTAAATGTCCTAAATATTGATCAGAATACAAATTTTATTTTATTTAACTCAAGAATTGTAAAGAATTCACGTTTCAAATGCCATTAAAAGTTCAAAATATTCAAACATAATAAGGAAAAAATACTTCAAACATTTAAATTCCAAAATTCCAAAACTGAACTTCACAAAAAAATCGTCAAAAGTTTTGTTTCCTTTTGACTCATCTAAACTCATCATCATAATCATCAACATCAACATTTCTTTTTCAACAAAGTCTACAAAGCCTCCTGAACAAACATTCAAATATTAGATTGAAACAAAAAAAGAAAAAAGAAACAAAAAATGAAAGAGAAGAGGAAAAAAACAAAGTAGACGACATCTTCAATCAATCAAAGAAAAAAGACAAACATACCACTAGCTTGATGAATGCAAACTTTACAAAATAATAATACTCTTTTGATAGATCAAAAGACACAAAATAATGAAAAAGATAAACTTCAGGAGGGTTAACCTAAGATTTTTAACAAAAAAATGATATAGTTTAATAAACATCAAAATATCATCGCAAAACCTTAAAGAGACATCGGTTTACCAATTTAATGGTTCATAATCATAGCATAGGTTTTATAATCATAAAGCCATAAAAGTAATAATGATGATGTTCTACTAAATTTTGACAAATTTCTTCTTTGAAAATTATTTAAATCAAACTTTTATTTCAAAGGGAATTCCTGGATCAGAAACAAAGATTAGGGTACCAAACATGGGAGTATTCAAAAGCTCTCTTTCTCAGCTACAAAAAACAGCAGTCGCTTTTTATAAAATTCAAGTGGTCAGGAATTATTATCAAAAGATTATTATGTCGTTAAGATTCCATTAAAGTTAAAAAATTATGATTTTGATAGTTCTGTAACAATTATTTACCCAACTCACTTCATACCAATTAAAACATTGAATTAAAGGAAAATTTAAATCATCGTTCACAATTGCAATCTCTTTAACCCTATCCGCTTTTAGGGGCGGTTCAAAATTAGGGGGAGGGGCTATTTTGTAGGCTTAAAACTTTTGATCAAATTGTCCTTTTTTGCAAGAAATTTGGTAAGAAGTGAAACAAAAAAAGATTGCCTAGGTAAGAGCAAACTACACTGCATTAAAAGTTAACATACAAGAACGTTCCATATACAAAAATATTATTAAACATTGACTTTAATATTTAAAGTATAGTAATTCTGGTGTGAGAATGATCATTAACCAATATAACATCATAAAAGCATTCGATCCACAATTCCAATTACATTTTTTTCCCTTATTGACAACAACAAATTGACTATCGAAACACTTCTTTTCAAACATTTCAACACACTCTAAAAGACAGTAACTAAATAAATATGATACATGGATACATGACACGATAATGACGAGTTCAAAAATGAAAACATTCAAAAGTTAAAAGAAATAACAGACTAAACTTCTGCTTCTAAGCTCTTTTTTCATAAGAACAAATTTATAAGAACAATGAGTCTGAGAAATGGTAAAAAATAAGAACAATTTAAGAACTGAGGCTAAAGGTACAAGTTTTTGCTTTCTTATCTTTATATATGTAAAATATAGAGAAAACAATCGGGCTTTTTCAAAACATAAGAACAAAATAAGAACAATATAAGAACAGCCGAGACTCATCCCAGATTTCATGGTTCTTATAAAGAAGAGTGTATTGTTTTTAGTTGTTTTTATAATTTGTTTATAAAAGCCGTTTACTCAATGTTTGGAAGATAAACACTTTGAACAATAGAAAAGTATAAACATCAAATCATTGTATCTTATGCTAACTGTTTTAATTTCTCAGCTATAATGGGATGTTTGCATGCACGCGCGGGCGGCCGCTAGTCATCTCCCCGTTGTTCTTAAATACACGGTTTTTTTGTATTAGAACATAGTTTTATAAGAACGTTGAGGCTGAGATTTGTTCGAAAATCAAGAACATCTTAAGAACGTGCAAAGGCTGAAATTAAGAAACTAAAATAATTTTTTTCACACGTTTTAATAAAAGGTGTTGTTCTTATAACAATGCTTTTTTAACCAAACACACTCTTTTTATTTTATAAGAACCAATACATTTCGGCTGAGGCTCAGTTGTTCTTAACTTTCATTATTTTCTCAAATTTCCCACTCCACTCAACCCTACCTTTTAATATGCGCCTAAAATGCTTCCCTTGATCTAAGCTTTCAATAGGAAAATTCCCATGCTCAATGGGAGTTCTTCATAGTTTTTGGTAAAATTTACCACCAAATCTGAGGCTCGATGTTCTTATAAAATTGCTCTTATGAAATAAAAATAGTGTGTTTGGATTCATGTAAGTAAAAGTATTTGGATTCATAAATTAAGAACAACAATAAGAACACCTGAGGTTGGAAATGGTTGGAAAAATAAGCAAATCCAGAGCCTCAACCAAAATTTTGATGTTCTAGTGTAACAAAAACATAAAACAATGGAACCAACATAAAAAGCCCGAAGACCTTCAAATCCACAAAAAAAGTGGAGTTATGATATATTCAGTCTCAATCTCAGCAGGCATGGAACATTGTTTTAACGTCCCAACAACGTTGTTTCAACGTCAAAACGTTACCTGGGACGTTGAAACAACAAGGAATAATGTTGTGTGTCTGCAAGGCTGGTTCAACCTCTCAATTTGAATTACCAGGACGATCAATAGAACACCAACCAACAGAATTTCTCCAGTTATACTTTAAACCCTTAGAGACCGAAAGACGCAAAATGTGCGTTCTGAAAAGATAGTTTTACCGTACCGAGATCACTTCGTTTTGTAAGTAAAGTAGGTAAGCTTGCGACCGCAGTCGAGAATATAGCTGTTTATCCGAAGGTAGGCGAGGGCGCCACTCCTTTCCCTGAATTTCTCCACTAACTCTCGCTCTGATCCCTTAATGCTGAGTGCCAAGCAGGAAAGCAGCGAGTACCAGTTTTCAAGTCCTTGGTCTGACCCAGCTGGTGGTTGAACCCACAACCTTACGAACGGGAGATGAACACTCTAACCACTTGGCCACCGTCGCTTTAATTTCGCTTTTCGCGACTTCGTTTAAAAGTATAATAAACCAGATGCTTTTAAAAAGAATATCAAAAGAGCTGTCGAACGGTACCAAAATCTGTCTATCTCTCATGCTACAAGCCTTGACGGTCATTTGAAGTTTTAATATTTTGCAAAAAAAGTTGTGAAAAATGTTCACTTTTTTCAAAAACAATGCGGAGTCAAAGGGTTAAATCGTACAATCAACCAATCAGTTCGGTTTGAAAATTATTTAAACGGACATATCGCTTGTACCCGTCGTCTTTAAAAAGACAACAGTTCTCCAGTCTATGAAACATTTAAATTATTAAACCTTCAAAAATGGGTTCTGCCTGTGAATTGTAAAAAGTTAAAACTGTCATTAATGATGTTACAGGTTAATGGGGAAAAGGTGTTTGAAAATAGTTTCCTTTACAATGGAGTAGCAAAGTCACATACCCTATAAGTAATGTAGATAGTAGACAGACATTTCAAGAACAAAATACACACTTTTTGACACACTCCAAAGACCAAAATTTGCCAACCAACTTCAAAATACGTTTCTAAAAAGACTTATAGGCAATCGATCGGGTTATTACGCCAGATACCGAGTCAGCAGCCCGTTAGCAGTGAAAAGCAAGAACGTTCATATTGGTTTTTAAAATTAATTCATTGAGCTGTTTTAGAATTGCTAGTTGCTAGTTGCATTGTTAACTATGAACAATAAACTGATGTAACGCGCGTTATTGTTCTATTTTGATTGATTAAAAAAACTGCAAACGTTTTGCAACATCATCACATTTTTTAATCAGCAGTCGGACTGATATTAGATTGATTGCTATAAATTTCGATCGATTGTCTTTAAAACAAAGGGTAAAAAAACATTAACCGTATAACCTTTAACAAGTAATGTAGACAATAGAAAGTCATTTCGAACCAAAATTTGCCAACCACTCCAATGAATACGTTTCTAAAAAACTTATAAGGAGAGGACAAAGGGTAACTTAATAAAAACACATTAACCGTAAGGTTGGTGACATCCTACAGATCATAAACATGGTTAGGTTGTTGTGATCATGTTAGGGGGCGGATCTCTAAAACGATAATCCTATAATTCAAATCTGTGTTAAAACATTTTTTTAAAGCTTTTTAATTTTGGGTTGTTGAGTAAGAAACCGTTATAAAGGCCTCTTATGTAATGGACTAAGAATAATCGATCTTTGATTACATACTGAGCTTTGAGTTCCACTTATTACGTAGATTCACGCATGTTCCAGAGATAATCTTTTTGATTCAATTATTAGATATTCAATGTATTTTTTTTTGAGTATTTTTCTACATCTATTTAAACTAAACATTATTACATTCAGCATGGGTGTATAGTATTGGTCTTCAAAATACAAGACGCCCAGTTATAAGCATTTTAGTTATTATCTCGACTACTGGGGATTTAATTTTGTGTTTATGATCCACCCATGTCCTGCTACTAGCCCCATAATTCCATTTTATATTAAATCAAAACAAATTAGGATCAATAAAATGTAAAGTTCAGTTTTTATGAGAAAATAATTTTAAACTTGAAGTATTTAAAATGCAGAGCCTCCGACACTTATAATGTGACCCCTGGTATAAGGTAGTATTGTGAATCTAATGGTGGAGTTGATGATTCTGGTGAGCCTGATATGATTCTGCAGCAAAAATTGATGATTCTGCTGGTGGTTTTCATTAGAAAATGATGGTGCTGATGATTTTGATGCAGGAGTTGATGGTTCTGGTGATTTTGATGCAGGAGTTGATATTGCTGATTATTTTGATACATGAGTTGATGATTCTGGTGGTTATTCAGTAGAAGTTGATGAGTCTGGTGATTCTGATGCAGGAGTGGATGGTGCTGATGATTTTGATGCAGGAGTTGATGGGTCTGGTGATTTTGATGCAGGAGTTGATGGTGCTGATTGTTCTACGCTGTTCTGCTGGATTTCTTTTGTGTATGCAAGATTTTTAGGCAAAGCTCAAATATCCATGATTTTAGCAAATTTTAGGTGCTCTTAACCATTTTACATCTTATTTAAAGCAACAGGAGTGAGCATATTTAAGGCCCTTTAGATATAAGAAAAATCAGAAATCTAATCTGTTAAAAATTTCACCGCTAAGACAGCTATCTCTGGGAATCCAAAAACAGCCATGCACAAACCATCTATACTTTTGTAGTGTCCCAAACTGTAAAAAGATATTAGAGGTCTTTTAAATCTAGTGCTGTCTCCATGTGCCTATACCTTAAAGTGAATCAACTCTTGCATCAGAATCACCAAAACCATCAACTCCTGCTTCTGAATAACCATCATAACCATATCAACTCCTGTTGCACAACCACAAGGTCCATCAGCTCCTACTACACAATCACTGAAGCCATCTACTCCTGTTGCAGAATCACTAGATCCATTACATCCTGCTTCAACACCAGGCCCATCAACTCTACTACACAATCACCAGCACCATCAACTACTACTGTAAAATTACGAAGAGCATAGACTCCTGCTTCACAATCACAAGGAGCATTAACTCCTGATGCGCAATGACCAGAACCATCATTTACAGTATCAATCAACTCCTGTTTTAGAATAACCAAAACCATATCAACCACCAGGTTTATCAGCTTCTGCTGCAGAAAGTTTTAGCACTCTTTTCCAAAAGCATGATAGAGTTTTTCCTTCTAGTCTCTGGACCCTTCCAAAAATCCTCTGTGTCTGACAGGATCCACTTTTCAAACTCAGAGTGGTATGCTGCCATTGTTTGTCAAGGTCAGAGGTCATAGTTTTAAAGTTTTTGCATTTTCAGAACATTTTGTGTGAATATGTAAAAAGCCAACAAAAACATGAAATATTTGTGATCAAGACCAGATCAGATACCATCTTTAATAAATTTCAAATATTTTTAAATTACAAATTATGCAATTGAACTGGCTTGCAAAAAAGCAAATCACCACAACCATGGTCGTAATATTTGAGACAAAAGGGAAATTCCCACGAATTTTCAAAACCACAAACGATTTGGAAGTGC
>JAUJPO010055282.1:0-14354 GCA_032270745.1 Tiaropsis multicirrata
TCTGTTCCAAATTACAAAATTGCGCAGGAAAGTATTACAAATCTGCGCAGCTCGAGTATTACAAATCTGCGCAGGAAGTATTACAAATCTGCGCAGTATTACAAATCTGCGCAGGAAGGTATTACAAATCTGCGCAGTATTACAAATCTGCACAAGTATTACAAATCTGCGCACAACAGTTTCAATCATGCTTTTTGCCAAAAAAGGGGGTCATTATAAAATGATTTTGGGGGTGAAAAAATAGAAAAAATGGAAAATGACCCCCCCCCCCCTACAATTACGTACAAAAGAGTAGGTCTTTTGACATGGCAAAACCAGAGTATACATCATAAGACCCGTTAAAACGAACAAAACAAAAGTTTTCAGCAGTGTAAAAATGTGCAAGCAAAGTAATGGTAAAAAACTCTTCCCGAAAAAAGGTAACTACTACTTTATTGGGATAAATTTTCGCTCTATTGGGATTTAATTTTATCCCATCGAAGTAGTAAGCTCAAAAGAGAAAGAGTTACAAAATAAAAATTAAAATAAAAACGTAAGAATTAGTTGGCCTTGCATGAATTTCTAAACGTTGCTTATGGGCCAAGTCGTCGTTTTAGAGTCTTTTTCATTGTCTCGTTGACGGGTTGGACTACAAGGTAATGATATAACAGATTTCCAAACTGGAAGTGGGGATTGCGAGCCAACAAACACTCTTTGTTTAAATGATAATGCTTGTTATCTATCTTTGGAAACCACTTTTTAACTTGTTTGTTATAGTAATGGTCGTGTTCTTCATGCCGGATACATAAAACAGAATCCAAGGGATCGTATAGATTCCCGGGACCATCTTTGAGATCTCCTCTACAACCAGCACATACGGAAATTTTGCCACGGATATCCCAGACCTTAAACGGAGTTGCTTTGGTCGGATTAAACTTTGGTTTCTTTGAGCTGTCTTTCTTGAGTGTCATCTTCGAACCAACATTATTCACAATGGCGTAAGGTGCAGCTGGAACCTTAAATCGAACAAAAGATTCTTTTAATTCACAGGAAAAAACACATTATACAGCTTCAGGACATTCCTTAGCAACTCCTCATAATAATGTTAAAGAATTTCGCAGGATTAAAATTCGCATTTTGGGTAACAAAGCAGCAAAAAACTCTAACTATTTTGATTTGTGCTAGAGTGATATCCGCGAAAATAAGTCCCTGCAATATATTAAAATTTCGCAGATATTACTCTATCAATCTTTCCAGGCTAGTTTTAAAAATACCACTTACTTCCTCATCAGGTTCAATGTTTTCCAGTACGTTGGACAACGGGACACGTTCAGAGACTTCTTGCGTTTGATTGTGTTTGCGTTTACGACTTCTCTTGTCCTTTTTCTTGCCTGCAGAAGCACAAGCACCAGAGGTCGCAGAAGGTGTAAGTTTCTTTCTTTTGGTGATAACACAGTCCAAAAAACTGTTCAAAACATCGTTTCCATTATCATCAGCGGATGCCAATGTGTGAGAACAAACACCATACGTCTCGTAAGTTTGGCATCTACAAACAAAGTTGTCTCCAATTTTGTTGACTCGGTAAATCTCAGTAGAATTCTCAGAACATACGATACGAGATGCCTTGCCATCGAAACCTTCTCTCAATTTACCTGAAAATGACATTTTGTGTTTTACTGGACTGTTAAGCGACTAATCACCTCTAGGGGATTGAACTCTTGCCAAATTTAATTTTCGCCTAATTTTTTTCCTTATGGTTTACTTTCATTATGAATTCCCCTTTAAAGTTCTTCTGGTCTTAAAATAACATTTTTTAAAGTTAGGTAGGTCACAAAGATAGGACGTGGGGTCAGTTGATTCAGCCAGGATTAGGAGGGTGCACAATCCGGCAATGTGAAAATTTAGGCAAATATCAAATCCATAGATTTGAATGAAAGCATACAGAGTATTCATATCAAAGAAAGAATATTAAAATTTACCTTGCAAACTCTTTACTTTGATTTTTAAGGCATCTATGAAACCTGTGGTAAGGTAGCCCTCAAGCTTTTCCAAATTGATTTCTTTTGGTTGAGAATGACCAGGAAGTATTGTGTCTTGAGAAGGAGCTGGTGCAACTGGACAGGCAGCAGAGAACTTTTCCAACTGAATTCGTCGAACTTTCTGCAAGATTGTCTTTTTCTGTTCATCTGAGGAAAATGATTTAAATTTTGTATTTTTAACCTACTATGTAAATTGTGTACAACAGAAAGGAGATGGGACAGATCCCATCAGGCCACCCTAAAAAACGTTTGTTTCCGGTCCGCGACCGGGTGGAAATCGAAAATAAGCTTTCAAAACTTTATAACCAGTTCTGTTGGTTTTAAAGTCAATAAGGGAATTTGAGGCTTCAACATTGTCAAAAGAAAAACTTAAATGATACTCGAATTTTGCAGCCGCCTGGGTGAGGAAAACTTTGCCCACCCGTGGACCGGAAACAAACGATTTTTTTAAGGAAAGCCTCAATGAAAGGAGGTGTGGCCCCATTTAAAAAAACATTTTTGTAAAACAAGTTTGAAGCCACAAGTATTTTAGAATGGGTTACAATTATTTTTAAAGGTACTGTGTTTAGCATTTTTTGACAAAATATGTGACCAACACTAAAGAGTTTTCACTTAAAAGTAAAAAATCTTACCTGAACTCTGCCAATAGTTATTTTGCATATAATCATTATAGTTTGGATTCAGGAAATAATCTGATGATTGGTTGATGAACGGTTTAACAAACTCTTTCTGTTGGTGTTCAACAAATTCTCTGATCGATGCCACAAATTGATGTACATCTTGTGATTGACTCTCCTGCCATCTTCTAACGGCAGCATTAATACTTTCAGTATCATTGGTACTAAAGATGTTATGTGTATAAATGTTTGCCTCTATCTGAAGGATTTGCCTGCAATAACTGTAAATTTCCTCCGATTTGTTTTTCATGAAATATCGGGCAAACAATGGAGTTGGAGACATCTTCTTCTTCAACCTTTCATCGACCTCGACATCGTTCCACTTTTTCTTCAATTTTGACAGGTTGTTTTCGTATTCAGTACGGGAGGTAACATGGTAGAGGCCCTCGGTTGTGAGACTCCCAAAAACATCTTTCTTTATCATGCGGTAGAAAGAGTCACTCAATCGTAGTTCTGTTTTAATTTTGTCTTTAATGTTTCGGTCTATGTGAACCCAGCATAAAAATCCAAACGCATATGGAAATTCACCTGTAAAAGTAGATAAAAAAGCATGTCTTCTAACAATATTTCAATCCTTACAGATGTGTGAATTTGTTTATGTCCATCGAAAGCTTTCCAATTCATTCATTCAAGCAAACAACTAATGGCCCTTTGTCAAGTTTGAAATGTTACATGTTTTATTTACAAAACTGAGTAATCAGAGCAGTGAGTAAATAAAATATATTAACAAGGGATTCTCATTAATGGAAATTCACCTGCGTATGCTTCTAGGATGGCAGCTTCCCCATCTTGACCATAAGCTCTCAGCATACTCTTCAACTTTGGATAATGGTTTGTGATGACCTGGAAAAGGTTGCTGTATTGCTGCCTCGTTTTATGGGCGCATATCATAATCGGACCAATACCAGTAGCAGGACGGCCTGTTTTTTTTGAAAAAATCATTAGATTTCGGTAGGTGCAGATTGCAACCCAGAAGTCTCCCATCTTGAATGTTAAGTCACAAGAGAGAACTGATGCTTGATATTCTATACTTTCTGGTGCACAGAATTTCTCCACTGACTCCATTTGCTCTCTGTTGAACAAGATGGCTGTTGGTGAGTTGGCATCCCAAAAAACCTGATAAGAAATAGTAATAGAGTTGATAATTTTGGTATAAAATTGTTGGAATCGGTGGTGGTTAAAGAGGCTTGAGGATTGTCATACTTCTAGATTTGATAAATATGTTGACAAATTTCAATTAAACTTTTCAGGTGGGAGATATACAATGTTAACCAAACAAGACCAATCGGTAGATCTTTTCACCTTTAAACCATTAAAATCCAAGAAATCAAACATTCAAGATAAGAATTGGTTTTCAAATTTGATAAGCAGTTATAAGCATGTGGAAAATTGACAATCAATGATTTACCCTTTGAATAAACCTGGTCTCTTCGTTCTGTTGCAAATTTAGTAAATCTAGTAATTGATCGAAAGAATTTCCACCGTCTTTTGATCGAATATAACGTATTTGTCGTTCGTTTTTGGGAATGTCTCCAGGATATGCCAACAAACCACCCTTTTCTTCTTCAAGGTTGTGAAGGACTTTCTTGTTCGATCTGCTGTGTTTTACTTCCTCTGAAATTCTTTGGATCACTGTTTTCTTGGTTGGAAAATTTGGAGCTGTGTTGAGCTTTGAATTTCCATGTCTTTTCACCTCAACTTCATGAGGTTTATCATCAAAACGATATTGGACGATGGCAATTTCACTTTGAATTTTTAAGTGGTTCTCGCACACAATAATGAGTCGATGGAGGTCTTTAGAAGAAGTATTTACAGCTTTGTACCGTGAAACATAGAACCACTTGTCACCATGTTTTCCTGGTACAATCTTTTCTTTGTCATTGATTGAATAATATTTGGACTCACGTCCTTTTGTCAATTTCCAAGACAGGCCATCGTGAATCTCTTCTGCTGCATTAACTAAAATACACATGTCTTTGTCAACTTTCAAAGAAGACATGTCAGCAACGTGATTGGGATTTGCATTCATGATGAGCTTCAATCCTTCAATGTTTAGAACTGGCTTTTTAACATCTTTGGTATCTTTCCATGTGACAAATCCGTCATTTGAAATTCTGCAAGATACAAGAAAAATATGGTCAATATTATTTCAAAGGACAACTCTTTTATTGCAAAAAGAGAATTGAATTCCAAGTGGACTTACTTTTATCACAACTTATGAACATTCTCAAAAAGATTATCCAATTAAATTTTCATGTACGTAATCCTCCACTAAGTTTCTCATACTTTTTCCTAAAGTGCAGCTATGCCATACTATTTTTAATAAGTGAGACACCTGAGGAAATCCATTGGATATATCTATATGTAAAATTACAAACCTGAATATATCAACCTTTTCCAAGGGTGTTTCATGGACTTTGTCCACAGGTGTTGTTTCAGTTATTTGTAAGGGTGTTGCAACAACCTCATCATCTAAGGGTCTTTCATCAACCTTGTTCACAGGGGTTTTTTCAGCTTTGTTAATGGATGGTGTGTAATCATTGTAGTCAGAATATGTTGCATCAACCAAATTAATGTGATTTTCATTTGTTGTTCTGTTACAAAAGTATAATAAAAAAACCATCAAAATGTTTGTTTTCAAATTATAAACAAATCATATTAACTAAAGACGTTTTCGCATTAATTGATAGTGTCTTGTCATCACTCAAACCGACCATTCAACGTTGAAATCTAATCTGATCCCCTTCACAGGGGATTTTTCAAACTGTCAATGGTTTTTTTTTTAAGTTCTGCAAAGTTTGATATGGATAAAAAATCAACGAAGCTTGTGATAAATTAATAACAATTCCTCTACTCACTCTATTTTTTCGAAGTCAACAGGATAGTGGTTTTCTTCCTCCTCTGTATGACCTTTTTGCTCATTCACGAACTCAAAGTAATTTGGCTAAAAAGAAATTTCATTGATTATTGAAATGTGAAAATATACAATAAAGAGGAACTGAGCACTAATAAAAATGATATATATTTTGTCTGGCATGCTCCGATAGTCCAGTTTTTAAACTACCTTATTACACTTAAATAACTACTCATGTTATTAACGCGAATTGGCTTGCCTCGCATTAATTAAAGCCGCATTAATTAAATACTCACATACATTTATCCTACGTTAATAACGGATTGTGTTTAAAAAACCTTTGTAAATTTCATCCCGAATTAATTTTACAAAATGACTATACAATGACTCAGGTAGAATGTAATACTTCTTTAAAAACAATATTTTGCTCTTAATTACTCGATGGGCTATTTTTTCTCATTTGGCGCGCCCTCAAACCGTGCAATTAATCGTTAATTGCACGCTGTAGAGTGCAAAGATTTAATTTGATATCAGCATTCCCAATTAGTTTATTTCAGAGTTATCAAAAACACAATTTGTTGATGTTTTAGAACCTTCTTAAAAAGTATAGGAGCAGTAAGATGACCTTGTCATGTCTTAAATATGTTTGTTTTTGCACCTTACCAAATACACATCTTGGGATTGGTTCATGATCAAATTTAAACATATGATCAAATAGTGAACAAAACAAACCAATTAATATGCGCAAATTTGGGAACAATAGAAAGAAGCAATAGGTTTTTTTATTCGGACTTTGAAAAAACGGAAATCAAAGTCAAAAATATAGGAAGTAGGAACATTATTCCAAAATAAAACCATCATTTTGTTGTTATTTCTGGACTAACACTCTATTTTTCTCATCAGGACCACGTGAATTTGACGAAGAGGTTGAAATCTAGCACCCCTATAATCGCTTATGCTACTACAGATAAGAAATATTACCTGGTCATCGAAGACACAATTCTGGCCCAAGAAAGTAGCGTGGAAAAAGTATTTTTATGTCTGCTGAGTGCTTACTATTTGTTGGATATGGAATACCCTAAAGATTTAGGCATTACACTGAGCTTCTTTCAAGTACTGATGTTTCAGGATGAAGCGTCGATTCCAGACAACTTACGGAAAAAGGTAACAAAGATTTACTCTTGAGTATACCAAGTTTAAAAGTTCTTGAGACATTATTCGATTTCAAAATTCTGATAATTGGTATTTTGGTTGACATTCAACTTGAATTTGAAATTCAAAATGCCAATAAGACTGAGGATTTTGCAGTGGATATTTAGTATTAAATTTTAAGTTTTTAACTTTAATCTCTTTTAGCTTTACACTCTGATTTATTACAAACGTCGAACTTCCTACTGCTGGTGATGTTTGAAAGTTTTACTCGCTGTACTCTGTACTCAATCGAATCAAATCAAATCAATCAAATCAAAATGTTTTGGATTATCAAGTATGATTGAGGCTAATTTACTTTGCTGTGTGAAATGCTTGATAAATTTGCTATTGTTCCTGTCCTTGTATATGCTCCTGTATGTTATGTTATTGTTCTTGTTATATGATTATTGTCTGGTTATTTAAATGGAAAGTTGTGCTTAACTCTCTATCTCACGAAAAACGATATTCATAACAAAAATTTAGACAAATTATTCCTTTACAACGAATATTTTTTTACTTGATTTTAAATATTCTAAAAACAGGGTTGTCTAAAAACCATTATTTTGTCAAAAGTTTTGTTAAAATATATCTACCTGTTTGTAGGAAGACTTTTTCTTCTTGTTGGAAATTAATTTTTATTTCTGTCCGCAGTTTGTAAATTTATGACTTCAAAATATAATTTACATAACAATCAGTTCATAAGACCAAGTTCTCCTTAAATGGTTTACTTTACATTCTGTTGGTACATCATTCATTTACCCGTAGCTAAAATAGTAGCTATAAAGCATAGCAATGACCCCATAAGTATCAATTAAAATGTTGGGACAATTTTATATACATAGATTTTATGGAAGAAACTCTTATCCGCATCTTTGCGCATCTTGATTTTTCTAAGGGTCGCCTTCATTGGTTCTGGACATCGATTGTAGCCACAGGCAATAATTGGGGGTAAATGTCATTTGATGTTGAAAGAGTTAAAGCCTCTATTAATTTGGCAAAAATACGTTTCACAGGCTACATAATTTGTTTATCTCAGCTGAAACAAGGGGCTTTAGGAACTCAATGTATACTGAAAGTTCTGGGAGATTACTACAACATTGGCACGAGAGGTGATGGTGGAAGTGATTCACCAAGCCATTGCGTGCACGATATTGTACTTATGTGATAATGGATCAAGTTTCAAAACTAATTGTGGATTTGAAAGTGTTGGATTGTAATCAACGGATGGAGAAGGAAGGCTTGATCCTTGCTGAAGAAGCTGAAAAGGCAAGATATCAAGGCAATTCGTGATCTAAAAAATGAGTTTCCAAATTTGGAAAACCTGTACCATTCACTGGATACCTGGCATAGCATAAGGCCAAATCTTTTCAGAAGGAATATCAACAACGGTTGGAGAAGGAAGGTTTGATCAGGCTGCTGAAATAAGTGAATTTACTTTCTTCATTATTGTTTCTTATTATTTATAAAAGTTTCTAGGTTTCAAAAGATATGCTCCAATTCTTTGTCTCGACAAAGATAACGGCGAGACTAAAATTGAATTAAATTGACCATGGAGGTAAAAATATATCATGTACAAACAATTTCATTTCATAAAATCTCCGCCCGATCTAATACTGGATTACGCCCTTTCTCTTCTTGAGTCTGAACGTCATTGCTCAAAGCCTCTTTCGTCAATTCGCGCTGAATAAACATGGATGCCCCGTAAGTAGAATATTTTAAATTCCATACATTCCTTGGGAAATCCAAAGTTATCTAAGCTTGATAGATTACCTCCTGCATTACATTCAGTGATTATGTAAGGAGATATTGCTCCAGCATGATGAGAGCATAATTTTACACTATATCTAAGCTTGCAAGAAGTCAAGCACCTTTATTTCATTCAGTGATAATAAAGGTAAATATATAAAAAATGTTTAAACGTCTCTTCCCTAGAAATGAAAATGTTACCACTGTAGCTCCTCAGGATCATACAGAGGGAAATGGTGAAGTGGTCCAGCCCATCATCGATAATAAAGAGGAAGAAGAACAAGTCCTATCTAACAGATTTGAACTTGATCCAGACGAGTCTGATGAAAAATGGGAACTCCCAGACAATCTCGTAAATTACATCCACAAATACATAAAATTGCATGTGGCTGAGAAAGACATTAAGGACAATATTGTATATGAAAATCCTGTACCAACAAACCTTAAACAAGTCCCTGAACTTGACGGTTATATCCGAACCATTCTATCAAACAACAACAAATCAATCACTCTTAAATCCGAAAAGATGTTGAAGTCAATACAAGAAAAAATCTACTTAGTTTTTGGACCACTATTGAAGATCTGGTATGCAGTTGATCAGGAAAAAAGTGAAAATCCTGATGATGAATCTACCATTCAAGCTTCCCATCTTCTTGACCAGACAATTTTAATGCTGAGTCAGGTACAGAACTCCTGTAATTATCTTCGAAGAGAAAACATTCTAACAACTCTAATTGATTCCTCGTCCAGAGTGAAGGACATTTTAAAAACACAGAGCCAAGATCTCAACCAGGCTAGCAACAAATGTTTGTTTGGTGAGGAGTTTGAATCAAAACTGATCAAAGACACAAAGGCGATCAAAAAATCCGAATCAGTCTTCACTGGAGTAAAACCATCCTCTTCTACATCATCAAAACCCAGGTTTCCACCAATTGGATCGAAACGACCCTTTCCAGGGGGCTCTCTGTCAGCAGGCCGTGGTAGAGGGCAATCAAGACCAGGCTTCTCGTTTAGAGGTAAGAAAATTTCCTCTTTTAAAAACATTAACTTGTCTTTTACCACAAAGGCTAAGTCCTATCCCACCTATAAAAGAGGATCAAGAACATCATCTCTCTTGGGTACATCCCCTTGTAAAATCTCTGTTTCCCCAAAGGCTGATTCAAGACCTGCCAAAGGCAGGTCGCACAAAGTACTACCTAAAAAATTGGGAGAAATTGACACAAGACCCAGAAATACTCAACTCGGTTCAAGGATATCAAATACCCCTTTTGTCAATACCAAGGCAAATTCGGATTCCCCAGTCTCCAAACATGTCGAAAGAAGAGATATCACTAGTGGACCAGGAGATAAAAGAAATGTTGAGGAAGGAAGCTATAGAAATAGTGAACTACCCAGACCAAGAACAATTTCTGAGTTCTCTGTTTCTGGTTTCAAAAAAGGATGGGGGGAACCGCCCAGTGATAAATCTGAGGTCCTTAAATCAACACATTCCGTATCTTCATTTCAAGATGGAGAGCTTATCTCTACTGAAGGAACTCATAAAAAAGGGGGACCTTATGGTCAAGATCGACCTTTCCGATGCTTATTTTTCCGTCCCTCTAAGTCAAGACTCAAGGAAATATGTGAGGTTTCAATGGAAGCAAAAGATTTACCAATTTCTTTGCCTGTGCTTTGGCCTTGGTCCAGCACCAAGGACTTTTACAAAACTGATGAAAGTCCCCATAGCTCTACTGAGGAGATTAAATGTTCGACTGATAGTTTACTTAGACGACATTCTGATTCTGGCATCTTCTCTTCAGGAGATAAGAATGGCCCGGGACACTTTGATGTTTCTGCTTCGACATCTAGGCTTCACGATCAACATGAAAAAATCTGTACTAGAGCCAACTCATCAGATACAATTTTTGGGAGTGGAAGTGGACTCATTGAATTTGAAATTGAGCCTACCACCAGAAAAGATGGAAAAAATAATCTCTCAATGTCAGATCATGTTGGAGTCCTCTCAAGTATCGATAAGGGATCTTTCAAAGCTCCTAGGCCTCCTATCCTCAACAGCAGTAGCAGTTCTTCCTGCACCCCTCCAGTACAGAGCTATTCAAAGCCAGCAGATAAAGGAATTATCAAGGCACAAAAATTTCGATTCAATTATTTTTCTGTCAGAGGAAGTGAAGGAAGAACTGAACTGGTGGTGTCAGAACCTACAGTTGACAAATGGACGATCTCTAGTGTCACCTCCTCCTCAACTAGTGATATCGTCAGATGCCTCCAAGAAGGGATGGGGGGCATACTGCAAGGGGAAAAGAACAGGGGGTCAATGGTCAGCAGCAGAACAAGAACTGCACATAAATGTACTAGAGTTGAAAGCTGCAAAACTAGCAATCCTTGCATTCCACAGACTTCATGCTCAAGCATTGTCCATCCATATTCGGATGGACAATATAGTAGCCCTCACATATTTGAAAAAGATGGGAGGGACCCACAGCGAACTATTAACTCGGATAAGCAAAGAGATTTGGAAATACCTTTTAGCCCATCAGATCACGATTACTGTGGAATATCTCCCAGGATGCCTAAATGTGGAGGCAGACCGTCAATCACGATCAGTGAAGGACTCCAGCGAATGGAAACTAAAGCCTCAAGTTTTTCGAGAACTTTGCAAAGCAAGAGGGACACCAGATACAGACCTTTTTGCCTCCAGGCTAACCCACCAAGTTCCTCTGTATTATTCTTGGAAAATAGATCCTTACAGCAGGGGACAGGATGCATTTCAGACTTGCTGGACTCACATAAGGGGGTATGCATTTCCACCATTTTGTCTAATAGGGAAGGTCCTATGGAAGACCTCATCCGAAAAGGCAACAATAATGATTATAACACCAGCTTGGCAAACTCAATGTTGGTACCCACAACTTCTGCAATTGTCTGTTCAAAACCCTATTCTAATTCCACATCAATGGGACCTTCTAGTGAATCCCCAAAATGTAGTACATCCACTAATACAAAATCAAAGCCTCCAGTTGGTGGCTTGGACAGTGTCAGGGATAGAATCCAAGCAGAAGGGTTATCGGAAAAAGCTACAGAGCTCATCACTGCATCAAGGAGACCAGGCACACTTTCTCATTACAAATCGGCCTGGGGTAAGTGGAATAGCTGGTGTGGTACAAGACAAGTTGATCCCTTTCGATGTTCTCTAAATTTCGTTATTGAATTTTTGACAGACTCTTTTGAGAGAGGTCTTGAATTCAATACAATTGCAGGTTATAGGTCAGCAATATCTGCATATCATCAACCTATTGATGGTTTACCAGTTGGGAAACATCCTTTGATTTCCTCTCTTCTTAAAGGTGTTCATAATAAAAGGTTTCCTCAACCAAAATATAACTTTATTTGGGACGTTGAGGTAGTGGTTAGGTATTTATCCTCAATTAATTCTAAAAACACTAGTGATAAATTACTAACCTTCAAATTAACAATGCTTCTCTCGTTAGCTTCGGCTGCTAGAGCTCACGAAATAACTTTTCTTGATACAAATTTCTTAGTAAAACACCACACAAAATACGTTTTTTCATTCGGTAAACCTACAAAAGTTGATAAACCAGGGAAGGTCAGGCCTCCTATAAATTTTTTTCATTTCAAAGAAGATAAAAATTTGTGTGTCTGTAAGAACATCGACTTGTATTTGGAAAGGACAAAACCTTGGAGACAAAAGAAGGGTCAATTATTGTTAAGCTATGTTAACCCCCATAAGCCAGTAGTTTCCTCGACAGTTTCAGGATGGATATTAAAAACTTTATCACTAGCAGGTATAGACACTACAACTTTTAAGGGCCATTCAACTAGGTCTGCTTCAACTTCAAAAGCTTGTGCTCAGGGTGTTTCAATAAAAGAGATTTTGAAAAGAGCACATTGGTCAACTTTATCTACTTTCGAAAAACAGTACAAGAAAGATATTGCAAGGGAGAATAATTTTCAATCAGTAATTTTGTCTAACAATACGCTTTAAATAGAGGCTTTGAGCAATGACGTTCAGACTCAAGAAGAGAAAGGGCGTAATCCAGTATTAGATCGGGCGGAGATTTTATGAAATGAAATTGAGGATTGCTATAAGGGCCCGAAGGGCCCGCAATGCAATCCCGATTTTATGAATAAAATCGAAGCAAACGATCTAATACTGCCCGCCCACCGAATTCCCCTTCATCACCTATATATATTTTCTTTCTTGTTTTCTCGCATTTCAGGTCGTGGCTATTTCCGCGGACGTGGTGGACGAGGTCGTGGCAACTAACCACACATTTATTTTATGTTATTAGTTTTCCTAAAAGATCTTCTGTAAACTCTAAACATGTTTGTGTCAAATTTATTTCTCATCCCGAATTGACTAAAACTAGTATAAATATAGTAAGTAGTATCTTCATTTTCGCAATGACATTCTGACTCTCGGCGTGAAAGGGCGTAATCCAGTATTAGATCGTTTGCTTCGATTTTATTCATAAAATTGGATTGCATTGTGGGCCCTTCGGGCCCTTATAGAAATCCTCAATTTTGTATGAACATCTTACCTTTAGTCTCTAAATCCTCTCCATTGAAAACAATTTTGTCTCCATTATTTTGTTCAGCAACTATACAGACTTGATGTTTGACGCCTCGTTGAAGATTTTTCAAAACAACAAGTTTGTATTCTTCGTCAATGGTATCTTCGAAGTAGAAAGGAATGATTTCTATTTTGTTTGTGTCTCTGTTCCACAAATATGTATCTTTAATTTCTTTAAGATGTTTCTCCTTCATGTTAAAAATGAAGTCTATTTGAGTTTCTTGCACGTATTTCACATCGAATCTTAAAAAAAACAAAAGATAAGATAAAAACAATTAGATGGGCTGTTTTTTCACTAAAATCGATCACTCGAAACACAGCACTTATAGCCTTTTGAATTTTGGAGAAAATTACAGTGCTATCGCAACATTATAATAAAAAGTAATGCACTGAAAAAGCATGTGCGGACGACTTCGCGCTATATATCGTGCTTACTGATGCAAAGAATTTGTCTAAAGCCGAGTTTCCATTCACCATTCTCTGATCGAATATCATCAAAGCAAGAGTGAATACACTGATTATTTCAAACGTCGTTTATTCGTTTATTCGTTTATTAGCGGTAAATGCTAAATAATAGGTTAAGGTATGTCATCACCTTCGGAATCGATTTTTGAAGCTTTTGCTCTTTTCATCGATAACTTATGAGATGACGTAACATTTATTTATTAAAAGTATATATTTTCAGAAATCAGTTCATCTGATAAGCATAATTTTGGAAATCTTTGAGAAACGGAGAGAAAATGATTTAGATACAAAAATTTACGAAAAATAACAGATATAGTCAGCTTCTAAGAGTTCCAAGTCCCCTTTTTGACATTTTATTAGGCTATATACCGGGTGTGCCGGAAAAAACGCCCTTATTTTTCAAATTTTCACGCATGCTTTTATTTTAAAACACCAAAGATATTTAAGTAAACGGAGTGACATGGATATGGCTTTTTGGGATAGGACAATTTTTGTTGCAGCCAATTGAATGTTCTTTGTCAAAAAGTGTAAGATAATTTTCTAAAGTTTTCTGAAAACTCTAGACATGCCACCAAATTTCACAATTCTACCTTCTAGAAATCTGATAATGTGATTAAAATATTTGGAAACCAAGATCATATCAATGATCTTTGTCATGATCAATTTTGGTTTGCTTTAAAGCAAACAAGAGCCGCAAAGATGCGGATAAAAATTTCTTCCACAAATGATAAAATTTGTATAGAATTGTCTATGTTGATTGGTAGGGAAATTTACATACTGTAGTATGTAAAAACGAAAATGTCAGAAATTAG
>JAUJPO010055293.1:0-14354 GCA_032270745.1 Tiaropsis multicirrata
ATTTTGACTTTGTTTCTTTCTAGTGTTTTTCGTGTTTTCCTTTGCTGGGCCTTCACGCCCTCCGGGCTTCTTGTTAAATTTGAGTTGCAAACAAAACGCGTGGATTTTTTTAGGTCAAATGCTTTTTTTTACAGGGTAGGATTAGTATTTATATCCGACTGGTTATTCTAACCCAACGTTTTACAATGCTTACAATACAGAGATGCTCTCGATTTTGAAATGACAATTTGCTTCGTGAAAACATTGGATCGAGCCCCTGCTATTTTCCCAACACAAAAGGCAGTTTTAAAGTCATGACGAGCAGAGTTCTTATGATTGGATTATAGTTTCCCATTCGATTATTTTATTCATCCACGCGCGCATTTGTCGTTTGTGGTCAATCTTTGGATGACATGTCAAATGGTTTTTAAATTTGATTTAAATTGTTTTGTCCCCACTTGCTTTCCAGTTGCTTTACAAAATTTTACAAAAAATTTTCGAGGCTGTAGTAAACACTGTTCTTTGTTTGGTTCTGTGAGCTCTCTTTAATTTTTTTTTCGGATTGTTGGAAACTAGGTATGGAGTTAATTGTAAAACCTTTTTGAAGATTTTTTATATTGTAACTAGCTATCCAAGAGCAGAAAACACCGAACGTTATTCGGACGTCGAAACAATGTTTAAATAACGTTGTGTCTGCTGGAAACAAACTATAATGTTGATACGGAAGCTGTAGGAAATACACTTTGGTTTGTTTGTTTTACATTTAAGGATTGTCGTAAGCTATATGATCTTCCCCATAAAATACAGGTTTCAAGCGGAAGGGGCGGACTGATATTGAAATGTTGGTTTTGAAGTCTACAATCTACGATCACTAGTGACACAGAGGGTCCGGCTTAAATGTTCAGATCTCCTGAAATAAGAATTTTTTGACACAAATATTATGGAAACCTTTATTACATAGCAAACAAAGTAAAAAATGAAAAATTGACGAAAAACGAAAATTGAAAATTGAAAAAAAAAACGAAAACAGATAATAAATTCATACACTCTGAACAATAACATAATGGCTGAAAGACGCTTGCGTATGAATTCGAATGCCGAACGGCGACGCCATGTTGTCAGTATGTACTCTAAACCGGATGATATGGACCACCTATCATGGCTGAAAGCGCCGCCTGAGCGGGTGGTTAGCTTGACTTCGTTGAAATCCCCGAAACTTCGCGGTAAAAGCAATAACAACAACTTGGATATTGGGATGAACAAATTGAGAAGACCATCTTCCATGTTTTTTGATTACACCAAGAAACAATCCTTTGCTGATCTACGCTCAGAGAAAACACGGTACATGAAACAGAAAGCTAGAGCTTACAACAAGGTAACAAAACAACGCTTTTAAACTCGAAAGAACTTAGATAGAATGCTGAATATGCTCACACAGTTAGTTAGTATTGTAGTTTTGGCCACTGTTTATTTGAACGAAAGACTGCTCAACTGAGGTAGAATTAGAAGATTTTGCAGGTCCGATGCGAAAAAGTATGTAGATTACATCAACTATACCATAGTAAAAGATTATATGATTTTACGACCTTTACCCAGCAAGCACAGAATGTCATTTTGACGTTCAAACAGTCTTTCAATAAAAAGGTGGCATGGATGTCAAAACAACATCTCCTGTTCACTGGGTACAACTGGCTCTTCTTATATTTTATGCTTACTTTGGCAATGCTGATGTTCGTTGCAAAAAAACACATCTGTAATCGGAAATCAGTTAGGAAATCCGTAAAAAACACAATTTAGATTATATTGATTTTTTTATTCGTCTCTTGTTTTACAGGCTGGTCTAGATGTTATGTTAAGCGTTCCAAGAAGAGCTAATGATGCCATGTATCTTTGCTTGATCAAGGGATTCGATGTAAGTATACACATAATTATTGTACACGCTATTTAAATCTCGGCTATAATTGAATGACTTGAATGAGTAAAAACGATTAAGTCAAGAATACTGTCTTCGTTTACAGAACCAAAAACGTATCCCTGAAAAGTCTTGAACCTCAAAAAGGACATTGCCCCGTAAAAATAGGTGACCCATTACTACATAGACCGAGATCGTGACAATTGGATGTAGTTTCCTACTTTACAAGTCACGTACAGTATATAGAGTTTTACAGTGTCACAAAACATAATATTGTTCCAGAAGACCCCTATCTATAAACAGATCAAGTGATTAAGGCAACCATTTCTATTTCGATCCGTTTATATCGGAGTCAATTATAAACTCCAATAGTAAAACAATAACAATGACTTAGCTTATTTATATACGGCCCGTCTAGTGTGGTCGGGTTGTCATTTTTATAGTATATATTGTTGTTATTGACAACACAATAATTTCCAATTTATATTGACGTCATCTTTCGTTGCTTTCATAAACAATGAGATTATGATAAATGTCAGATGAAACAATAGAAAGCTGACCCATTAAATAATTTGAACATTTTTTCGACTATAAGAACTTTAGTAACTGAACCTCGAAAATAGAGGTCCATGTAAAGTTTTAGGGCACAAACTATAGTTGTGGTTTTGTTCTTTTCAAATTCGCTAAAATACGTAGAATTGACTTGAATCTCATGCTTTTGGAAGAAAGTCAAGAGGGTTCTCATTACAGCGTATGTTCTCGACTTTTTTGTTCTTATGTAAAACATGTGAAGTCACATAATATAAAATGTGACGGATGACATCGTCACCACTTTAAAACCGACTCTCATGACGACAAAGGGTGAAAAATAAAAGTGACGTTTACCCATGCGTCGAATTTTCTGCCAGCTCTAGAGATAACAGTTTTAGGTTGATGAATGAGTAGAGAGTAGAGAACTTGTACTATATATTTTAACACTCGAAAAATTGGAACTGTTTCTTGTTTGTGTTGGCAAAATTCTTGAACCGTTTTAAAAAAAGATTTTGTTTGAAATTTTCTTGGCACGAAACATGAAACTCGGGGAAGCCAATGTAAGTAATATGTACAAGATGGTTAAAGGTTTTAAACCACGCGTTAATCACATAAAGTTCATGATAAATCTATCAATACCATCAGAAAAAACTTCGTTTATGCATAAAATAAAATGACTCTTTGCATTTATATTTTTCGTGAAACAAAACTAGATACTGTTTCCAGCCATGACCTTTTAATTCTGAGAACGATTATTCAAATTGATTTTCAATACAGAAATCAAATCCTTATGTATTGCATGGCCCGATACAACATTGATTCAATTCTAAAAGAATGTCGATGTTTTCTTCATAACTATGAAAACATTACCTGACTCAAGATTCTAGATCGTTTGATGAGGTTTTGGTTTATTCTTTAATTGACCTTCATAACCCGTCCACACCAAGACATCGCTTTGTAAAAACATTGTCAGATTAATTTTCATTTCTTTTGACAAAAAATTTGTTACATGAGCCTATGAGTTGATCAATCATTGTGAAGCTTTTGAATTGTTTTATAGTCGTTTGCGTAAAGAATTTTATTTCCAATCGTTCAAGTGGAGAGCCATATGCTGCTCAGTATACAAAATGGATAATCTAGTATGCTTTCTTTCGATCTTTTTCAAATCACAGTATAACTTCTCACGAGTGAAACTTCTCCGTTGGAAAAACCTCATTTTCTAGCCTCTTGTTTGGGTGGTTAAGTCTTCTATATCTGAATATTATTTTCTATTTAACAGGAGCAAGGAAGCCTTGAGACGCTTGGCAAGATTTTGCTACAGGACTCATTCACCATATTTGATCCCAAACACATTTTGAAGAAAGCTAAATATCGCCACGTGTTCCTGTTCGAACAAGCTCTACTCTTCTGCAAGGTAAGAAGATTGATGATTTTCTTTAGTTACCAATCATTTTGTTGGTAACATTTAGGTTTGTGGTATCCGTGAAGACGCGGTAGCAGCCTTATATCCTTCCAAAAGCTCAAACATATCCGTTATAAGGGATATACCGAATTGAGGAATTTCAATTTGAATTATCAGACATTTTAACCAACATCAACGACAGTTCGTGATTAGATCTAAACTATAATCTCGTTCTACGTCCGTCAAAATATAGGTTGTAGACCTTTTTTTAAATAGCAGAAAATCAGCAAAAACACAGTATAACTGCCTTCTCAACCCCATTCAATGCTTTTGAAAGTGGTTTGTTGGCATCTGTTAGTAATAGCTGGTCTTATTTACAGAAACTATGAAGGAAGGAGCTCATTTTTAAAAGTCTACGGGCCTTTTGTCCAGCGTTCTACTTTTCACCGAAATTTCTTTTCACATGTTCTTCAATAACAGGAAAACAAAGATGGGAATGGCAAATGTTACTTCGAATTCAAGAGCAAGCTAAAAACCAGTGAGATGGGAATCACAGAATACATGGCCGAAGACAAATGTAAATTTGCCGTGTGGACGGGTGCACCGCCATACACAGAAGAGAAACGAATTATTAAGGTATGTTGATAAAGGCTTGAACCATTTCATCCAACCCTGGATCGAACATTCAAATTTGGCCCTCATTTTTAGCATTTAGAGTTCTGTTAATTCAATGGAGGGACGGTATTATGAATTGTCATTGACTAATACTGATCATGTTAAGGTGCTAATTGAACGCATGAGAATTTTTAACAGCCAACCGTAAAGTTTTTACATAGATTCCTGTATTTGGTAGTGTAAAGTAGTTTTTATCCGTTTTTTCAAGAAGTACAAACTTGTGGAGCTCCTGAAGCTCCCTGGTGTTTTACGAGATTCTATTACTCTTTGGAAAAGGTGCCCACCCCCCTGAGCGAAACTCTTTGTTTATAGGGCGGTAATTCGTATTTATGGTGTTGTTTACAATCCTTTTGAAGAAATCGGTAAAAGGTTCTTTCAACTCTGTTTGTTTGAACCTCGAGTCATTTGACACAAAGAAGTTTTTAGTTGCTAATTCTCTTTGCTATATCTTCAGTTTCAATATCTTCATTTTGTTTGAATTTATTCATTTCTTCTTCTTCTTCTTCTTCACAGGCGGATTCCGAAGAGGTAAAACATATGTGGGTGAAAGAAATAAGGAATTTGACTCAACAGTTTCAGTTTGGTTTACTTCAAGCAAGACGTAAGTGACACTGAGTGGTGCGAAAAAAAAATTTTATTGTTATATTTTTCGAATTTCGATTTTCCGTGAACTTTTTAAACCACCACCTTTGTGTTATCTAGCCTGTACCAAACCCCAGATCTGGGGTTCTAGCAACACAAGAAAATCTTCTAAACGTTACAAACCCACACTGTCGTCCCGCTGTGCGGGTTTGGGACAAGCTATGTGTTATCTTGCCTTTAAGTTTTTCTAGTGTTTGAAGTACTGATTTTTTATTCACACTTTCAGACTCGTTTCACCCAACTTCTCCACGAAAACGAGGCAACAGGAAGAGTACAAGCCAAGCTGATATCAGTTTCAGTTCAGAGTAAGTTTAATATTTTGCTTGACTTTTTCTTATTCAATGAAGCTCAGATTCAGAATAAATCCTCTCTTTATACACTCTTTTTATTTTATAAGAACAATTTTATAAGAATTTCGAGCCTCAGATAAGGTCGTAAATTTTACCAAAAAGTATGAAGAACTCACAATTTGAGCTTGGGAATTTTCCTAATGAAAGCTTATACGCCGAGGGAAGCATTTTAGGCATATATTTAAGAGTGGGAAATTGAGAAAATGTGGATCAAAGTTAAGAACATCCGAGCCGAAATTTACTGGTTCTTATAAAATAAAAAGAGTGTACTGGGAGAAGGGATTTTATCTAACGGTACCTAAAAGTGTATAATCGAGCCTGTTTACCGTCTACATTTGCAATAAAACTTTCCCGAGCCTAAGCCTTTCGAAAAAGACAGACATTGCTTGAAATACCGTTTAATAACCACCCTTTGTGGTTCATGTTTTTAATCTATTTTGAAGTGAAGTAATGACAAATGAGATGAGTATTAGAATACTCATTCCCACACGCGATCGTGATTCAAAGTGTTACATCAGTTAGCACCTCTTTTGCTCCATATAATTCTCTTCGTTGAAACAGTAATTTTTACTACAAACTAAACTTTTTTAGTGCTAATCGGTCATCTGGTGCCCGCCTGTCGGCCATCCCACCTTCATTTTACACCCTAAGTTGGAGTGTTCTCGTTGACCTTTTGTAACTCTTTAGACCTCTGAAAACACTCTTCCCCACAGCGAGAACGCGTCATAAATAGCGCTGAGAGAGACATGATATGAAGTCACCTCTAGCCTCCAAACCAGATTAACATTCGAATTATCTTGAATTCGTGCTGCATTGTGAGGTCAACAGTAAACTCTTTAATAATTCAATAATATTTTGAACTATCTTCTCTCTGTGTCATTTCATACCGCGCTACTTACGCTTATGCGACCAAATATCTTTATAATAAGTGCAATGATAACCTCTTTATATCGTGGTGCCAATATTATTGGTGATTAACCGGTATATGTGTTTTGTCCTTGTTTATCGGCGTGTCGAGAACCTGCTTTATGGTGCCCTCTCTGTCTCTGTTTTAACGAATAATATTTTATCTTAATAATTCTTCCATTTCAGTACATACAACAACGACCGTGCTTTGAGCGATTGTGACACAGCTACCATTTGTAGTCGAGTAAGTAGATTTCTTTGTTGTTTGTTTGTTGTTCGGTTTTTCATATGACGACCATGCTTTTTCGATTATATTTTAGAAAACCTTTCTGACTTTACTTTTTAAAACCCCGCTAAATTACCTTTCAATCGGCCTGAAACTTGGAATCTATTCCAGTCCAGGGTCTATGAACAGCCACGTTTCAACGTAGTAATACCTCAAAATATATCTTTCTTTTCCTAATATGAGAAATCATAGAGATGAATATTAATGACGAATGACTCTGTGAGAGAGTTGAGTATAACAGTTGAAAGGTTTTTAACCACTTAATAAAGCTTATTGGATATTTCAAATTCCAGACAGTTGTTTTTTTCGTTTCATTTAATATCTGATTTGCTAACTTTTTGTTGTTCTCGCTGTATGCTGGTTGTATAAAAAAAACACAAAATTTGATAGTTCGACTTGAATAGTTGATTTTAGATTTTCTTATGCTTGAAATTCGTTTTTGGTGTCTTGTATATGAAAGGTGTCGATTAGTTCATTAACTTGTTTTACATCTATATCATGTTTAAGACTATAGTGTATAAATGTTCTCAACTTTTTATTTAGCATGTGAGTAGGTGGGTCTTGAGAGAAATGTTATTCGAATCTGTTTTTTGCATTTCACTGCTGTTGTTTTGTGATTTGTCCATAGCTCAAACTGTGTTATAAATAAAATGGTACTGTCTTTCGTGTCGTAAAAAATTAAAAGTAAAATTTTCGTTGTTGTGCTTCTATGATGAGGTTAATATTGTGATCATTCAGTATTTGTCGTTATTAATTTGATTGATTATTTGTTCAAATCTAAAAGTTTCACTATAATTCGAACTTCCAATACCCGGACTACTCTTCAGGCGAGCTTTTATAATGAATCGTTTAGTAGACAGAATCTGTTCATCTTAAGTGCTCGTGCTCGTGTCTGATTTATAGACTCCGCCGCCTTTTATACGAAGTTACCATCTTTAGCACCTCTCCTTGAGCTGTTGTTTGTTATTTCACTGCCTCATAACATAATTCAACTTTTTGCAGATTTCTTATCAATAAGGGATATCGGAAACGGCTCTCGATTGTTAGTGTTTTTTTTTAACCTTGATATGTTTGTTACTCAAGCTTTCCTGTTTTAACGGTTCAAACAGTCAATCTACTTCTTGAAAATTGACCTCGTTGTTCCTGATTATGTTTTGAGAAAAAGACTGTTCTCTTTAATGCGTTTCTATGTGTATTTCTCCCCGCTTTTGTCTTTTTGTGTGTGAGATCGTTTTTATTTGATAATACAAAATCATCTTTCAAGTGAAATAGGATTTCGAATTTTTTACATACCACTATTGAGACAGCAGCTTATCTACTTTTTACTCTCTTCATTGAGCAATTAGTACTGACTCTCTCGCTCGAAGACAGTAGGTAGTGAAAAATACTTTTAAGACTATTTTTGTTTTGATTGCTGATGGTGTAGTTGATAATTTTGCCTCGTTTAAAAAAATGGGTAACAGGCGAAAGATATACGATAGACTTGTGAAAGGTCGACCGCCAGTACAGCAGAAGAAGCAGAAACAACAAAAGATGTCGAGTGAGGAGGGTTTATTTTACGCAAGGCTGGAGGTCGAGACTTGTGAACTAGTGAAATGTTACTCAATGCCTTATCGCAGGCGAAAAAGTAATGCTCGTAGAAAGGTAAGAGGTCTGGGGACGAAATCATCTGAGCTGTAGTTGCTTTCGTTAAAAATGCTTCTTTGAGCGTACTTTTCTAGACTAAAACTATAAAGTATTTCAAAAGGGTTTGGTCGTTTATAGAAACATCTTTCCGTAAATCAAAGAAGTAAAAAACAATAAGACGTACTTTTCATAATTATTACAAAACTGCTTCCTAAAAAGGTTTGGAATCGTTACCTTTTTTATATATACCAACAAGAGGTTTTTTCCCTTACCTGAAAACATTGTTTTCTTTCATGTCACAGCTTTCGTTGGACAACTCGAGTGTTATTGTAACCGACCGATACATTGTCATCGAAGATTTTACACCCAAACCTGGTCACGAACACGAGATCGCCCTCATCAAAGGACAAACAGTCGAAGTGCTTGGGCGTCCGCCCGGTTCCGCAAGCTGGCGTGTCCGTATTATGGACTCTGATGTGACCGGTGATTCCGAAGGTTTAGTCCCGTATGGTGCTCTAAAGAAAATCGAAGAATCGCCGTTGAGAAATAAACGTTCATCCGTTGAAACGCTACACAGTCAAAGTAGTGAAGGTATTGAATCTTTACTCCTTTATTTCGTTTATTAATGGCGATTTAATGGGGCGGGTTGCCACTAGAAACATCAACTTGGTTTACCACCATTTAGTAAAATACGGAAATTTTTTACTTTCCCAAAATGCGCCTCTCTATTTTTACTATTATCATTTCTAGCTTTGGCGATAGTAGCGATTTGTTTCTAGTAGTAACTTCTGGTTGCGGAAATGGTTGTTTGTCTTATCGAAAACAATCTTTTGAACAAACTTTTATCAAAACCATGATTCAAACTTTGTTTAACTTCTTTTTCTTCTTTTTTTTCATTGACAGACTCTTTCGCAACGGACAGTCCTAAAGGCTCCAACATGTCAATATCGGGCGAATCTAGCTCTAAATCGAATCGACGCCGAACTAAATCCAACATAAACATCAACACGTTGAAGTAAGAAGAAATTTTTGTTTAATGATTCTTTAAGAACACTGATTTTTAACATTCACTGTTTAACAAAAACAAAAGATCCGTTGAACCTGATCAATAGGTTTTGACCAATACTTCATTCCTAGTCCACTGATCATTGTTAGTATTACGCTTTGAACACTTTGAAAACTCAAAGGTTGGATCTTATAACAAATTCTTCTGCACAAATTGGTCATTTTTTCTGAACTAATTAGGAGAGCAGTACAGCCTTAATCCTATCACACTAATTAAGGATTCAAATTAAAGCTCTTGTGAGTTTGTTTTTAAAATATCTATTGAATATCGGAAAGGCTTTAAATCCCAGACGCGATTGATTATCTAAGACGATCCATTTAGGCTCAATAAACATTTTGATTTCATTGGACCAACTACGGCTGCACAATCTGATTTCACGATCAAATAAAGTTGGTTATTCGATCCAAATGAGGTCACTATTTATTTTTCTCTTCGTTCGTGTGAATTCACTATTTTACCATTTCAATATATAATGAGCTGTAATTAAGCACAAATTTAATTTTGTCTTTTGATTTACAGGATGCGAACATGGTCTAAAGGAACTGCCAAAAAATACCAACAAATGGCTGCCATGCAAAAACCACCTCTACCCATGACTCCTTCGAGACGAGGAACCATGTCAGGTGGAGGCTCCAAAAAACTACAGGTAACAAGAATTGTTTTGAGTTTCTTGTTAACCCCATCCCATTCGTTTGTTTTCATTAGTGACTTTTCTACTTATTGGCGAGTTCTGAAGATATTCAAACTAACATTTTCGATGGGTAACTATCTTCGAATAGAAGACAACGCCCCTTAATATAACATCAATATATTAATATATAAACTTTTTTGTCTTCGTTAAAGGCGTTACTAGGTGCACCGGAAAGTGACATCGATCTCCTCATCCGGACAGGAGATACTCCGGACGGCAAATACGCTACACTGGGCCGACAACCGGGCGGTGGAAGTGGGAATGCGGAACGAGTGAAATTCCTCCACGCTAACGAACCTGAAGATGCCGGTTTCCAAGAAGGGGATTACGACTCTGAAGGGGATTCCATGAGTGATTCCAACGAATCGTATACGTCATCAGTTAAGGGGGATTCCGAGGAAAGAGCTGTTCTAAAACGAATGTGAGTCAACTATCATTCAAGTAGCCTAGCACAAACACAAGTGAAATTTGTCGATTTCTTCTAGTGACTGAGCTACAATACTTTCTGAATGATCTGATTGCTTCGATAGTACAAGTTTGGTTTCGTTTGGTCAGCGTCTGATTTCTTAGATTTGTCTCCTTTTCCATTTCAGGACTGTTCTTCGTGAACTTATCAAAACAGAAAATGATTACATTAACGACCTCGAACTTATCGAGCTGGTGAGTATCACTTTCGTTGAAAACACACGGATTAAAAAATTGAAAATATAGATTTCCAATTACATTTTTGAATGACCAGTTGCTCAAAAATCGGTGTTTGAAAAGGCTCCATTTGTAAGAGGGTACAATTTGGTATCCTGTAACCAGAGAAGAGAAAGTACGGAACTAGAGATGTTCCGTCCATATTTTGAAACTGGTCGGTACATACATTGCAGAGATGGAATAGCTCTGTATAATCCATTTTTTTCACTTTCAGAAATATCGACCAGTCTTCTTACAACGTGATGACATTCCTGAGGAGCTAAAGAACCGTGACCGAATCATCTTTGGTAACTTAACCGACATCTTAGCCTTCCACAAAGGAACACTCATCAAGGATCTCCAACAGTGCGAATCGGCACCTGAAAATCTTCCAAACGTATTCTTAAAATCAGTGAGTTCTTTTACCAGTCATACACTTTAAGGCTCCATAGATAGTTTACTCGGGATTATTCGGGGTTTTTTTCTCGGGACTACAGTTGCAGTTGGCAAGGTTAAGAATTTCTATAATGACATGTTCGTTCCAAATACTTGTCAGAACCTGCAATTTTTCAAATGCATTAAACCGGTTATTTCACAGGAGAAGAAATTCGAACACTATATTCAATACTGCGCCAACAAACCACGTTCAGCGACCCTCATTCACGATTACCTCGAAACCATTTTTTCTGACGTCAGCAATCAGCTGCAACTGAAAACTAGCCTGACGGAATATCTTATGAAGCCTGTGGAGCGCATCATGAATTATCACACGGTGTTAAAAGACTACATCAAATACACACAGCGGGCTGGTTTGAATACGGATCTGTTACTACAAGCTCTTCACGTTATGCAAAGTATACCCAAGAAATCCGATGACGTCATGAATATCGGAATGTTAGAGGGTTTCAAGGTATCACTTTTATACAATTTTAAATTTTCCTAAACAGAAGATTCCAGCTTTGGTTTTTGTTCGGAATTTTTTCCAGTCTTCTGGTCTGTAGTTCTCTCGTGAGAACGTAAAAAAGTTACTAGCTGATTATTATCCTATTACAAGAGAGCCTGATGAATTTAGTACTTCCAAAAATACACCTTGGTTACCATGTAGTTGCATAATGAGACCGCATGGTAATTGATGTATGTATATTACTGTCGACTTTCAAACCACATCCAAATGCTTGTTTCGATTTATAACATCAGCGGTGGATTAAAGTCTCTACCAAGTTTTCATCTGCAAAGGAAAGCTGCATCTTTTTATACTATGAGCTTTTTCAATGTTGTTTTGTTTGTTAATTCTGTGTCTCAAGATGTTTTATATTCGAGTTTTTTTTGTTATTATTTCGAGGTCAATAAAATTCTTCAATGTTTTTGCTTATCGTTCTGTCGCTCAGTCTAGAGATTCGTATCTTATCAATTTTGGATTTTTTCCTTCTAACAACATTAAAACAAAACGGGCAGGTCACATCAAAGATTTCTTTGTGTGTGTTTCACTGGAACCTAACAAGAGGATAGAGTTTTAGCTCGAAATTACATCGCTGCGAGTCTTGTTTTTTGTTTACCTTTCATTTTCACATTTTATATTTTACATTTTCAGGGCAACTTGAATGAGCAAGGCAAGCTTTTGATACAAGACACACTATATGTGGCGAACGCCAAGCTGAAAGAGGCTTCTGCTGAACGCCGCGTGTTCCTCTTCGAACAAATGGTCATCTTTTGTGAACCGTTTGAACGAAAAACCAACTTGAAAGCGTACATGTACAGGTTCTCTATTGAGGTATGTTTCGCAATAAATATCTCTTTGGTTTTTGCATTTCAAATTTTTGCTGAATCCATGGTTACTGTCAGAACCCACCATAGTGTTTATTAAAGTTTCTTATATTTTTAGACTATTATTTACACCCCTCTTGATTCAAAAAATTCGCCTACGAGAACGATGCACTTATTTTTCTTCAATTGAATTTCACTCACTCTACGCCTTGATTGTATTGTTTTGTTTTTAAAAAGAGTTAAAATTTCGATCTAAATATTTTGTTATATTTGGTCCTTTCAGACTAACACACTCGGTTTGACTCAATCCAACTTCGACGACGATCCATGCAAATTGGCCATCTGGAGTAAGAAGGAAGACGGTTCGTCAGACATCTACGTTATGGCTGCACAAAACGCCCATGCCAAGAAAACGTGGATTGATTCCATTCGACGTATATTAGAAGACCAACATGGCAAAGGTACACCGACTTAAAAATTGTTAAATTTGCTTTAGTTATAATACCCAGCAGGCTTTAGTTACCCAGCAGGCTTTAGTTACCCAGCAGGCGCTCAACGTTCCTCCAACGTCCAAATAACGTTCTGACGTTTGAAACAACGTTCCCTGGTGCATGCTGGGTATAAAATGACGAATCTTTTGAACTTCAGAAAAATTTGCTTCATACTTACTCTGCATATTGCATCTCTTTGCATGTTGCATATTATATCAGTTTAACAAGTTTGTATCTTCTCTTTTCTTTTGCGTCGATTTATTCTCCCATTCCCAGTTTTGTTTTTGCTACTGTCTTTCTGTGCTATATCTTTTTTCTTGACTTTTCATACATAGTGCAGACTACCCATCAGTTTCCCATACTATAAAATAATAACAGTATATAATAACAACATAACATGTAATCATATCTTACTTACATTAATATTTTTGCAGGCATCAACATTAACAGTCGGCTAGGTCCGCCGAAAGTCGTAACAAAAGCATTAAGAGCTTATCGCAAAGGTAATTAATTGACCAAGAGAAAAATTTAAGATCATTAAAAACTTTAAATTTTAATTAAAATGTTAAATGTTAATTGTGAGTCAAGTTTGTATAATTCAAACAAGTAAATTTAAGCAAGTAAAAAAAATGTAATAAAATGTAATGTAAGGAACAGCTTTACAAGCCAGCTGAAAGAACTGAATGTTCATTGTCTTTGTGTGTGATTATAGAACCAATAACGTAGTTATAATGAGCTACTCAAAACCTTAAAAACACTCCACTCCACCAGCTTCTAATAATATCCATGTCAATTATTTTGGTGATCTTGTGAACAAAATTAATTCCTCATTTTTTACCATGATAAATTGATAGTTAATATATTATATATGCTTTTACTAGACAACGCCTTTGAAATTAAATACTTAACATTATACCTATTATCATTATCCCCAATTAAAATTTGAAACCAGTGGGCAAAGTTTTTAATGCTGCCATGTCAGCTATCCAAAGAATTCAATTAGCTCCAGTTTCTGTAGACCTTCATTCCCTAGCCCTGCTTTCCACTTCTTTTTCCCACGTAAAAGTTTCTCTCGCTCTGGGGTCACTGTTCCTACCTATAATGCGAAAATGAATATTTTGTTCTATTCTACACAATAACTTGGTAGAACAAAAAACACAATAACTTGGTAGAGCAAAAACACAATAACTTGGTAGAGCAAAAACACAATAACTTGGTAGAGTGTGTTTTTGTTCTCCCAAGTTATTGTGATTTTGTTCTACCAAGTTATTGTGTTTTTTTTCTACTAAGTTATTTGTTTTTGTTCTACCAAGTTATTGTGTTTTTGTTCTAGCAAGTTATTGTGTTTTTCT
>JAUJPO010055304.1:0-14352 GCA_032270745.1 Tiaropsis multicirrata
GGAAATTTCAATTAAAATACCCCCTGGAAAAGTTCGTCCACCCCTATGTATGGACTTAAAATGGAATAGCCCAATACCCCTGCTGTTTTATTTTGTTATCCTTAAAATGAAGAACCCCGACTAATATGATTTTGTCCATAGAAAAGTAAATTCCTCAAAATGATCTTCTCGTTAGACTTACTTTATATTCCACAAGGATGTCCTCATCTTGCGCCTTATCCAACATCTTTTTATACCAATCAACCAGTCGTTTTGATTTGGGAATTTTCTGTTCAGGAGGATGACAATGGAAGATATAATCATCACCCTCACTGGGAGGACATGACCAAATGTGTGCCCAATGAAATCTAAAACAGATGAAAGCATAATTTAGTCAATAAATAGATCTTCATAATTTAATATGAAATAGAGGTAAAGAGTTAGTAGAGAAGACAAATCATATTCAATGTAGAAACTGATTAAAATCTGTATTACCTCAAACTAAAATTACGTACCCCCGTTTTTTACAAAATTCAAAATAACCAATCAAAATTTCCCAGTAGACACTTGTTTTGAGGTGACGTGGACGAAAAAAGTGAACACTGTCAAGATATGAAAGGTAAATTCGATTTCTGTTTGGTTCTGGACAATCTGATCCAAATTCTTGAGTGTGCATTCCAAAGAAACAAACATCTACGCCATCAATTTCTTCAAACGCAAACAATGCTCTGGCTCGGTAAGGAAAAGTTTCAGGAAAACCTTCCTTCGTATAACGGTCACGCATCCCAGGGCGAACATCAACAGTTTTGTTTTGGCTACTGACAATTCGAATGTGTACATAACCAGCAGTATCACTATTTTCGGCAGTTTTCAGAAAGCCATTAACGCGTTTTTCAATATGTTCACCCAACTTGGTTTGTGGTAGCCTCTTTGCATTGAACCGGTTTTCCTTCCGTCCACCCAAACTTTTGGATTCTCTACAGCCATCACAAACAAACCTGTGAAAAAAATACATATATATTTAAAAAAGTAGCTAGCAAAAATTGATACCTTAAAACACCTTGTACTACAGAAGTGTTGACCCGTGGAACAATTTGGTAGATAACATCGTCGATGCACCAACAGTTGACAAGTTCAAAGAAAAACTACTCGAACAATGGCAAAAAGAACTTGTATATAAGTTTTACAGATGTCGATAGACCTGTGAAATGTAATGCTATTGAAAATAAAACAGACAGACCAATTTATGAAAATGACATCAAATATATATAAACTACTTACCCATTTTCCCAAATAAAATCCAAATGTAGAACACAAACTTGATGCATTTTCCTTTTGCACTCAGTACACTCTACAAACCTTTAAAATAAGAAAAAAAAAATTGTTGTTAAAAAGCTTATATCACCCAAAATTAGTTCAGGCTAATGAGTTCATGTCCGATGGACATTAAATGGGCCCTTTTTGGATGTTTGACAAAAAGACTGTTTTTGCTACAGATTTTAACATATCTGAAAGATTTTGTGAGGGACAGCGTCCAATAATCGGACCCTTAAAAAGGATAAAAAATGGCCTGTAGTTTGCTAAATTGAGTAGAAAAAGTCAAATCCAACTACTAACCTTGACTAAAAAAAAAGTATTCAAAGACTTTAGATCAATATCATGACAAAATAAGTTAAATCTGAATTAATATTGTTGCTTCACAAGCTTATCCTTTCCTATAATAAATATAGGTACTCACGGCTCTTTATCAAGATGGTCATTTTTCTTCTTTTTGAAGTCATTTTTAGGTACATTACTATTACTTGTTGCTTTTTCTAACATTGTATCTTCACCAAAATTGATTGAATCACCTTCAAATGCATTGAAACAAGTATCACAGTAGTGATACCTATAAAAAAGAAACAATATTATGTACTACCATCTTTTACACTTCATACTTTTATAACTAATAAAGTACTTTGTGAGAAATTTATAAAGTCAAAGATATTATAAATTAAGCATCACAATCACAGGGGAAAAACTTGCAAAAACTTTATGAGAAATTGATGTTACCTGTCTTGGTAGGAGTAATATAGCTTATCACGACCAATTGTACATGAACCATTTTGTCCAAGACAATACAATACTTGAGGGTTGAATAGATGCTAAACACAAAAGAAATAATAGTATTTTCAGATAATACATCCAAAATTTCATGGATAATGAGAGGTTGTTTTAAGACCTGACTGACACTAATTTTACTGGCCAAATGATGTGCAAAAATATTACAAATTAAATTTGTCTCGTCTATTGAAATTAAATTACCTTTCTACCACAACAATACCCAAGTTTCTTCATTATCGGATCAATATCAGCTTCAAAAATATCATAAAGCTAAAAATACAAAATACTAGTTTATTTTTTAATTTAGTAAGAAGCTAACAAAGCGATTAAATGATATAACATGTTTAAAAAGTTAAAGCAAGATTAAAAAAGGATTGATGGTTCTGGTTTAGAAATACAAAATGATTACCTTTGAGCAGTACTTATAAACTTTGGTAGTTTTCTTGTTGTATGACCAAGCATTATCAAACATCAGTCTCATGTCATCACAAAACTGAAAGGAATAATAATTTAAAAATATACATGATTCAAAGAAGAATTGATTTTTGTATCTTGCACCTTGCAAGGTCAAAGGTCAACAAGTGAACGAACAAAAAATACAGAGGCTATTCTGATAAAGTCAAATGTAGAATAGTTCAGCAGCTTGAAAGGTAATTTGAGAACCTAGCAATACTTACACCCCAAGGGTCCTTATAATCACCATTGTCCAGTTTGCCTTTGATTGTTGATAAATCCATAGGGTTCTTGACAATATGAAAATAATCCTAATAAAACAGTAACATGTTTTAGTGAAAGAAAACAAATCTTTATATTCCTACTAATATATTTGAATCCTCTCATTCAATAGTGCTCAATATTTATTTTATTAACAGAGCTTGTGTATTAAAGTGGAGACAATTTTTTCTTAAACTCAAGAGTTTCACGGTGCTGAGCCAATCTTCAATGAAAAAAAGTCTAATTAAAGATCTAGATATCCTCAATCCCACAAGATACTAAAAAAAGCACTAATCAAGCTTCAAATTCAGCTATTTCATTAACATTGGGTAAGATATTGATTAGATTATACATAACACTTACTGGAATTCCTAGTTGGTCTGGGTTGACAGGAGTTAAGAAAGGACCAGATTCGGGATCTGTTTTGTGAACTTTGTCGAATACTGGAATCAAACTTTCAATTAATTCTTCTTTTGTCCAAACTAGTAAGGCAAAGTGTAAAATTATTCAATAAATTAATGAAATTAAAAACAATCTTAGCTAAGGGACCTTCTCAAAAATAATAAGTGAATTAATTTGCTCCAATTCGTTCTATGGAAAGAATTAATTCGCTTAAATTTGCTTCCTGTAACGAATCAATTCGCTCTTATTTGTTCTATAGAGCAAATTTACTTTTGAGAAAATCCCTAATTTCAAGTATTTCAAAAGTCACAAAACATCTAATGCATGATGAAGAAAAAAATTGATCAACAATTTTAAGGTTAAACCTTGCTTACTTTTATAGACTTTTGGTTTGGCTTCAGCTTTAACAGTAGCAGGAGAACTCGATGCTTCACTTTTAACTACGGTACTTGAGGAACTGACAGCTGTTGATGTATTTGTCACAGTTGTTGATGTTGAGGAAGAGCTTTCTGATATTTCCATTTTCACTTCCATCTTTATGTCAGGTTTGACATCTTCTGTCGAAGTGGGCATAGGTGATTGTGGCTCTGTTTTGACGTTCAAAGTGCAAGGTGACAAAGATGTTTCAGTTTTTGGAGTTTGCAAGCCTAATGCTGACAAAGAAAGGGTGGCTGAAGTAGAAGTTGAATGCATTGAAATCTGGTTTGCACTACTGATTGGTAGACATGGGTTCATTGCTTGATCTTCAACTTTAACTGAATTAGGCATATTTGAAGATAGGTTTTGAGTAGATGGTAAATTAGACATGGAGTTTTGTTGGTTCATTTGAAAGTTGTTCATTTGCTGTTGGTTTTGCTGCAATTGAAATTGATTTTGGTTTTGAGAAATTTGTTGCTGATTTTGGTTTTGATTTTGTTGTCCCATTTGAAGTTGCTGGTTAGGCTGCATGGGCTGATTTGGATTTCTAAGCATTGGATTGTTCATTCTATTCATATTTGGTCGATTTTGTGACATTTGATTTGGCATTTGCATACCAGGTAATTTTTGATTCATCATGCCAGGAAATCTTTGTTGTTGGTTTGGAATTCCTCTTTGCATTGCCATACCAGAGTTGAGCTAAAATTAAAAAGGAAATTCCTTGAGTAATAGTACCAAACTTTGTATTTTGGTATTGACAATAACACAAGTTAAGGCCAAATTCTAGAAAGGCAGGACAGCCAGGGGCAGCGTTTGAAACTGAAAAAGGAACTTTTTAGTTTTTACAAAAAGGCTGTTTTTGCTACAGGTTTTATCTAAAAGATTATGTGAGGGGCAGCATCCGATAATCAGACCCTTAAAAGGCATAAAACATGGCCTGAATTTGCAGAATATATTCTGGTATTATCAAAAACACAATTTCTACCACTTATATCTTTATTTTCAAGGCTTTTTTTACCTGTAATTGCTGTGCCATTCTTGCTTTTGTTTCGTTGATAATTGCATTTTGCATGTTTGGAAAGTGATTGACGTTGTTTGACATTGAAGTGTTCGTTGAAAGTGTACTGCTAACAGCATTGCTGTTACTTGTATTATTCAAGAATTCAGACATGGATGTTGCTAAGCTGTTTACTTTGTTGGTTTGTTGTTGCTGTTGTAAATTATTGAATTGATTCAACATTCCTACAGATGTTGGATTTTGTTGTTGAATATTATTCAAATTATTTCCTGCCACATTCAGACCAGCTTGACTGATTGTATTAGTATTGTTCATTTTTTGTCTCCTTGCTCTTTCCTGGCGTTTTTCTTCAAGCTCTTTTTGGATTTTGTATATTTTTTCTGCCAGTAAGTGAAAATAGTCTTCTTTACTAGCAGCCGAAGTATACATATCTTCTTCAACTTTTCTTGCATACAAAACTAAGTTTTCCATTTGTTTATTTTTCGTTGTACTTGGGTCATTTACACCTTGAGGGATGATGGCAGCCACACTAAACAAGGTAAACAATGCAATAAAAAAATATAAATGTTAGGCAATTTGAACAAGAGTCCAACTCAACGTTTTGTTTTGTAAGCATTTGTATTAAGATTCTCATTTTGACAAAAAAGAAACTACAATTCGAATTGCAAAATTTGGTGAAGCTTCAAAATATGGCTAAAAATACTTACAGTCTATCAACCAAATGTTTACGCTGACTTTCAGTAACTGATTTATGCCACCCCTCTTTGTCTTTGTTCTCAGGTTGACTTGTAGCATTGCTAAAGAAAAACAGTTTAATCAATTGTCATTCATGCAAGGCTAATGTTCAATGCTGAAAATGGAAAACAGAAACTGAATTTATGTAAAGAAAATAATAAAAGTTTTAAAATAATTCAGGTTGTAAAATTACACACCCAAAAAAGAACTTGATAAGATTACTCACTTTGTGTTATTGGGCTGATTATTCATTATCTGCTGCTGGGGCTGTGGAGGTTGTTGTTGATCATTGTTACCAGCAATCTTCTTCAAATCATTTGGATTAGGAACCCTTCGATTGGTCGGATGTGGTCCATTTTTCAATGGTAAACAAACTGGACAGTCTGTTCTTGTACAAAACTTCCAATGCGTTATGATTTGTCGAGAAGATGCACAATGTGCAACTATAACAAAAAATGAAAATAGATCACTTAAAGCTGGATTGAACATACACTCATTTGGTGGGGGTTAAAACTCTTTACTGGCATGGAGTTTTCTATTGTTCTCAAAGGAATTTTTATTGTTCTATTGTTCTTTTTTTAGAGGATGGCTGCCCACCCTCACTAAGACAGATCTAGGAATCACTCTTTACATTTTCTGTACACAAAATAAAAACGATAGGTTTTTAAATTGAGCTTAGGCCATCCTTAAAAAAAATTTTGTTTCCGGTCCGCGGGTGGGCAAAATTTTCCTCACCCGGGCGGCCAAAATTTATTTATTGTGCTAAATTTGAGTCATTTCAGTTTTTCTTTCGATAATGTTGAAGCCTCAAATCCCCTTATTATTGACTTTAAAACCAACAGAATTGGTTATAAAGTTTTAAAGCTTATTTTCGAACATTTTATTTCGTTCAGGAATAGCGGAAATCAAATGATACATAATATCATCATAATAAAATAAAAAGCTGAGCCAGGTGACTCGGAAAAGGAATTACACCCGGCCGCAAACCGGAAACAAACGTTTTTTTAGGGTGGCCTTAGGACAATTTAGGACAAAAATGCCTCTTACCTTGGCATGATTTTCCAGCCTTACAAACTGTCATGTGATTTAATACACCTTTCATCGTTCTACAATGAGGTAGATCACAAGGTTTGTAGTCGCCATTAGCTTGTTGTTCTCTTCGTTGACATTTGTGTGCATGAAGCAGCAAAACCAACTGCTGTTGAATAAGTCTCTTTTTCTCTGGGTCAGTCGTATTAGGGTGTTGATTAGGGTTGTTTTGATTGTTAGGATTCTGAGTAGGGATGGTGTTCTAAAATGAAAGCAAACAAAGAAAAAAATAAAACGATATTTTCAAAAGAAATAATACTTTGTTTTGTTTTGTCATCATTTTGCTGTCTTAAAAACATTTTAATATCAAAGATTGCTGCTTACCATTGATGGGTCATTCCCAGGAATGTTTGGAAGCTGATTTTGGCTATTCAGATTTGTATCTAAAACATTTTGGTTAGGTGGTGGTCGATTCATTTGATTTCCAATTTGGTTGTTCCCGATACTGGATTGTTGAAAACCAGAATTTGCGTTGATATTATTATTTCCAATTTGATTGTTCATATTATTCATATCAAAATTACCACGTATTGGTATTTGTCCGGGCTAAGGGATAAAAATAAAATAAATCAAATTGATGATACTTAGACAAAAGAAAAGTTATGAAGTATGTCTTTTTTTAAACCTCAATTTGGAAAGTTGATCTGCAAACAAGACAATGTGTTGGTGCACTCTTTGTCTGCAAAACTTGTGGCCTAAACTAAGAATATATGTATAAAAATATATGTATTGCTATACAAACCATTCTATTATTCATGTTCATCATTCCTTCCTGTGATTGATCCATCATTTGACCAATCATACTTGGTTGAAAATTCATTGGGAAATTTCCCATGTTTTTAGGTCCACCCATTCGATATTGTTGCATGTACATTCTGTTGTTAATCATCATCCCTATGTTGCCACCAGCTTGATTAGCGTTGAAATTTTGACCTCTATTTGCCATCATGTTTGGAACATTTTGACCAATAGCATTCATTGGCGTACTCATATTCATTTGACCGTTAAACATAGAATTTGATGGCATCATAGAATTGGAGTTATTATTCATATTGTTCATTGGGTTTGAAAATATATTATTGCTAGAGTTTGGCATCGAAGAAGATAGTGATTGATTATTGAAATTCCCTGCTGTATAAGCCATTGAGGATGGCAAATTTCCACTGTATGCCATAGAAGAAGCTGATGACATTGGATTGAAATTGCCGGGATTATTTGGCATCGAAGTCATTGTATAGTTACTAAATTGTGCATTGTTTATAGAACTACTATTGAATGAAGATGTATTGTTATTCATGAAATTTGAATTTGAATTAACAGAATTCACATTTGAATTAGCAATGCTGGCACTAACAGAAAGCTGTGGATTTCTGATTTGATTTAGCATTGGAGTTGGTGGAGTTGGCATCCCAGATGTACTAATAGGTCCGTTATTTGGAGGTAAATTCTGTTGCAAATTTCCTCCATTGTTAGGTCTGGGACTCCTCATTCCAAGACTTTTGGCATTGACATTGACTTGGTCATTTCCAGCATTTACAGCACCGCCCTTGCTGAGTGATGTTGGAAGTGATGTTGGTCCATTCTGTTGAAGTGAATTGTCAGCTCCAGAATTAAAAGGTTCAAGACCTGCCATTAAATCTCCATTAGAATTAATATCATTCTCTGAGCCACTATTTGCCACCATAACAGAATCAGGAATATCATCAAGAATATCCAATGAAAATCCTAAACAAAAAAAGAAATATTTCAATTTTTTTTTTTAAATAAAAAATATCAAGGATTTGGGGGCTGATAAAAGTTTTTTAGAACTAATAGGCAATCTGCGAGGATCAATTTTCAAAAAAGATCCTCCAAATTAAAAAAATAACTTTTTCACAAGCCTCCATAGTTGAGAACAAGTATAAAAAGGCTACCCTTTGAAGGGTTTTAGTTGCGATTCCTCTTTCATGGAGTGAGGATTTGGCAAATAATACTCATATTTTTATTTTGAGATATCTTTCCTGAATTTTCTACCAAACTAGTGAAAACACCCTTTAATATGCCACTTTTGCCCTCTGGGCTCGGTTGTTAAAAAGTAGATTAGATTAAATTCTGATTAGCACTAATCCAAATTAAATTCAAACAACTGCACAAATCACGCTAATCCACTTTTGAACAACTAGGCCCTGAATTACTATTTCTCTGTTGCCAAACCATGGTGGGCAATGTCTAATGATTTTAATTTCTGGACCCCACTTTGAATTTTGACCTTGTTTTCCTGTGTTTTCCACAATCAGCAATCAGAAATTCCCACTTTTGGAAAAATCAAATCGAAAATTATGGATTCTTCATATTTTTTTAGATTCATAATTTTTGGGTTGTAAAAAATTTGTGGTTAGCAGTTGAAAAATTGAAATGCCACCAATAAATAATCCAACTTTCCTAACTGCAGAACTAAAATACATAAAAAATCCTTTCTTTTTGAATAACAAATACAACAACGAAATGGGATTTGGAGCATCAAAAGTATACACTAAATAGTCTAGGGAGTATACACAAAGTATGTTCATAATTAAGGGGGAAGGGAGGGTCAGCAGAAAAATGTAGAAAGACAAACAAAAGCAAACAGGGGGAAGGGGGTCAAGCATGCCAGTACATTTGCTTTTTGAGGGGATTGGCATGCTTGGCTCTAGCAATAATAACATATGAAAAATTATAAAATGAAGAACGTAAGAAATTCTTAACTCTTTGTGTATTGGTGTTTTAAAGTTGGAGTAAAAATGTGAAAATAAAAACATGCAAAATTTGGGGAGGGGATCCTAAATTTAAATATAAAACAAACATAAAAAGAAGGGGGGGGGGGTACTTTAAAACGTCTAAAAATAGGACAAAATGGGCAAACCATTGAGAAAAGTAGCACCATGTTGATCTTCAGTAAAAGCAATATCCATCATAAGATGAACAGAAGGTATAAAAATGATCACTGTCAACAGGGGCTACTGTCAAACTTAGGATTTCCAAATATCTGGTCTTCTTTTCTGACAACAAATATGTTTTGTTGATTTCACTAAGGGCTTCAATCACACATCAAAATCAAGTAAAAGTCATCAAATTTCTACTTCAACTGATCGTCATCTTGTTTTTGCAAGCTAATTAGATTAAAAAAATACCGGGGCCCAAAAACAAGTTTTTAGTGCTCAGTTAGCGGCACTTCTTTAGCTTTTATACAGCTTTTTATTTGCTTGTATTTTGCTGTTTTCTCAACATTTTTTTTATACTGACACTAGCAGTCAAATCAATTTTTTAAATTGTGTAATCAGAAACACTGTGTCTCGATAAGTAATTTGTTTTTGTGCGTACTTGCTGAACCATTGAGCATTTCCCTGGTCACCACAGTTCAAATCTACATTTATCTAGTGACCATTTGACCTGGTTGGGAATCTTGCTTTTTTGGCTGAAGATGAATGAAGGTATACAATATGTGTGCTAAATTTAAAGATTCCCAACCAGGTCAAATGGTTGCTAGATAGAGAAATGTAGATTTGAACCGTGGTGAAACGGAAAAAAATAACTTATTGAGACACAGCGTTTCTGATTAAGCAATTTAAAAATGTGTTTTTATAGAGGTTGATATGACTGACTAGGTTCCGAAGTTGTCCATGTTGATGGTACTCGGTACTCAAATTTTTACGATAAATGTTTCTTTCTTGAGGTACTTGTACTGATTTTTGAAAATTCCCTACGATAGCAGGTCAAGCGGTTGGGGAAATGGCGGAAAAGGAAAGACAATCAGAAATCACTTTCCAATTTTCCAAAGTCAATTAGATTGTAATATACAGCAAAATGCAGTTTTTCTCTTGGAATTGAAAAATTAAAATATCACCATATTATAATTTTGGCTTCAACTCCAAAATTAGAATAATTTCTGGCAAAAAAATCGTAAAAATTAAAATAATTTTTGCAAAGAAAAACATAAATTTGAAATGACCGCAAATTTCTCATTAAAAAAAAAGAGCACTCCATCAGTTTCAAATTGGGGTGGAGATAAACAAACTCATTTTTTATGCATTTGGTAAGGCAAATTAACATTTTGCTCTTTTTCATTTTGACACCTTGGATAAATTTTTTTGTTTCATCAATAACTTCCAGAGATAAACTTTTTACCTCAATTAGCTGGTTGTATTTTAAAGCAATGGAGGATGGTGTACAAAAAGCACGTAAGAAATCAGAAAATCAAAATTATGGATTATGAATTATTACAGTATCTCTTAATTTTTAATATTAAATTGGACATCAAATAATTAAAATACGTGACTAAAAATACACACCTTTCATGCTTAGTAAAAAACCTGGAATAACTAGCGCAAACTAGCGAGCACAAAATAATTGGTAATAGTTTCCTTGCTTTTTTTATATTTAAAATTTTAAAATGGGTTTTCAAGTGCCTTGATAGTGCTATGGTCTGTACAAAGGCTACCTGCTAGGAGCAAGCAAAATAAATACATAAATATAACAGCCCAAAAATGAAACAAATTACACATGAAAAATATTTACCTGCATCAACTGTAGGGGTTTCCAGCTCTCCAGATCTGGCTTTTTTGGCTGGGGGACCTGTGGTATCCCCCATGATGTCTGTTTCTGCCATTATTGCTGACATGATACCTACTGTAAGGAAAAAGGGGTAATTAATTACAATTTACATTTCATAAAGAAAATTGGGGAAATCACTTTAATTTACAGTCCATTCAAAGATTTTGGATCCATTAATGAGTGAATTAGGCTGAAAAGTAGACAATACTCCTGTAAATCAACAAATTGGAGGAAGCATTCTTCAAAATGCAATTAATGGAAAATAAAAACAATTTGTATAATATACCATCATGGCCGCCGTACAACCAGGGACACAAAACAAACCGCCTCTCGAATTTTAAATTTATAAAATTTCTCCTCTCCACATCATTATCTTTTTGGTTAGTAAAGAAGATAACTAGATCCCTATTTCCGCTTCAATGAGGTAGATTCCAGTCACGATGGACTAATACCATTAAATTTCTACTTTGTAATGCCAAAATCTTCAGTCTCGATAAGAAAACTTTTACTTCAGAATATCAAGCGAAACATAGCACTTTGCGGGGGATCTGAAAGGAAAATTCGTCACTATGCATAATTTAACATAAATTATAATAATAGCTTTTGCCGAATCATGTTGGCAGCTAAACAAAAAAATAACGCGTGATCGGAAAATCGTAATTTCTAGAACAATTTTGCATGGTTTTAAAATATTGTGGTTCTGCTGGCCAACATGGAACTTTGGAGCGCTTCGTAATTTATGCACTCAAATATTATAATTTTCTTCAATTTTTGCCGACATTTTGCACGACAAAACGACGACGATGGCGTCAAAAAGTCAATCGCGCACAAAAACAATCGGACGAAGATGGTCGTCTGTTCATTTGTAGGGGCCCGATATTGTATCAAGACTGTGGCACAGTCACTACCAGACTACGATCAGTACCAACTTCCTGCATGCTAGGTTGCATGCATGCATGTTGGACTGCAGGTAACCTTTGATTTGACTGTAGACCAATCAACAAAGCTAATTTTTATTTCTGTCTCTTGTCTTGTTTGCTACTTTCCACCAAAAATCAATCTTTCTATTAAAATTTACACTAAAAACATATTTTTCAGCAACTCATGTTTAACAACTTAAAAAACTGATTAATCTTCACTCAGCAGAATCCCTTGCTTGTTCTTGTCTTTCTCAACTATTATTTAGACAGACCTTTAGCAGCTTTATAGTCAGTCTTGATATAGATTGATTCTGTAAATCTACACTGAGTTTAAATTATTTTATTACATTTTATAATATGTAGATGGGAACCCATCTAGTATTGTATTGTTAAGTGTTGCTCCTATGTAAATGCCATGCGACTCTTGTTTGCAAGTTTTATAAAATTTTGATATGTTCACACTACCGTAAATTGCCCTATCTCCGTCACCCCCTCCCTAATCTCGTCACCCCTTATATTTTGGCAGAAAATATCAATTGAACCTCTTTGACAGTTAAATCTAAAACTTTACCCTTTTATCTTTCCACCTGTAATAACAAACTCATCAAAAAAGAGAAGTGTTGTTTTTAAATAGGGGTGACGGAATTTTAGGGAGGGGTTGACGAAGATAGGGCAATTTACGGTATATAACAAGAAGAGATGATTGCATGTGTCTCCAGGCTAGGCCCGCACTTAATGTCCGGGGCACTTTGCAGAGTTTTATTTTGAAGCCCGGACATGGCCCGAAATGTCCGGGCCATGCCTAGGGTCATCATTGGAATGACTTTTTTTGTATTCCTAAAAAGCTAAAATATAATTTTTTTTTTTTTTTGCTCAACTACCTAGTGTCTGTGACAGAGAGCAGACTGGCAGAGAGACAAAAACACTATCTTTTTACTGGAACTTTAATGTTAATTAAAGATGCAAGCGTTTCATTTTAAAAATACTGCTCTACTGCTGACTGCTGCAACAGCAGAGTCTAAAGTAAAGGTTATTAAACTGAAATTACATAGAATAATTGGAAACCTGAAAACTGTTCCATTATCACCCTTTGATCTTTGGTTTCCTGCTATCCTTTTACACTATTCCAGCATCCAATTCATTCAGTACCCAAGCATAAGCAATCAGGTAGTGTGGAATGTGTGCCTCATTCCCCTTTTGATTTGTTTTGATTTTGTACATACAATTCAAAAGCCATAGTGTAAAACCTGCGACTGTCAATTTTTGCTCAAGAAAAAAAGTTGATAAACACATTCCCGATTTGATTCCATGCATTAATGAGCAAAAGAGAATTATTTCAATTAAAAGGCATGTTAGAGAATTTTAAATCACATCTTTACATTCAAATGCTCATGTTTCCAGCAGAGTCAGTTGCAGAAAAAAACTTGAAATTAAAACGTTAAAAACTCAATTAAAAAACTCAACGGGAATTCTTATTATATAATTGGTTTTACACTAAATTAAAATCATCCACTTGACTTCCTTGACCCGAAAAGCGGCTTCTTCTTCATGTATCTTGCCTATTACATAAAGGAGCTAATACTCTTATTCCTTTATACCCGTATCCCCGTATCCCCATATTCCCTTCTTATCCCCATATCCCCTTATCCCCATATCCCCACATCCCCTTATCTTCATATCCCCATATCCCCATATCCCCATATCCCCTTATCTCCATATCCCCATATCCCCATATCCCCTTATCCCCATATCCCCATATCCCCGTATCCCCATATCCCCGTATTCCAATATCCCCTTATCCCCATATCCCCTTATCCCCATACCTCCATATTCCGTTATCCCCTTATCCCCATATCCCCTTATAGGGACCTTATATCCCCATATCCCTATCCCCATATCACCATATCCCCTTATCCCATATCCCATATCCCCTTATCCCCTCATTCCCGTATCCACCATATTCCCCTCTTCCCATATTCCCTTATCCCCATATTCCCGTATTCCCACATTCCCATATTCTTGTATTCCCATATTCCCCTTATCCCCTTATATTATCCCCTATACCCTTATCCCCATATTCCCTTCTTCCCATATTCCTTTATCCCCATTATGCTTAATTTTTTGCCAATTTCAGCCTGAATATCCTTATAGGGGGGGCGTACGATTCGGCGGTATTCGAGATACGCTCATTTTTAGCTCGGGATCACGGTATTTTTTATAAAAAGTACTCGGTATACGGTATTCAAGCTACCTCACGGTGACGGTAATTCATCAATTTTAGCTCCGGGATACGATATTTTTTATAGAAATGTTCGGTATACGGTATTTCGGTAAAAATATGTAGCAATGATAAGAAAAGATTTTATGGGAAAAAAAGCTTTTAACAGACTATTTTTATGCGTCGTG
>JAUJPO010055315.1:0-14350 GCA_032270745.1 Tiaropsis multicirrata
AGCCGATCGTCAAAAAAGTTAGGCCGCTTGAAATTTCGATTCGGCCGCTACTCGACCGGTCTTTTATCCGCTTCAGCCAATCGGACTTTCATGTACTTAAAATCGCTTGGGGAGTCACATATTGTCACAAAAACTGAGAAACTTGTTTATAATTATTATAATAACTTGACTGACCCTGATGTTTCCAAAAACGAAAAAACAATAACATTAAATCTTTATTAACAAAATTTATTACAATTGAAAGAACCATGCTAATAGCTGATAATAGATTTCTCCCCTCTAAATAGATATAGAATCAAGTTAGTTGTGAAATTTTTTACATTTATGTAACATTTTTATGTAAAGAGAAAGGATATTTTTATCCAGATAAATGCTGAGACTGGGATATATTTTCTAGTACTTTGTCGAACTTTCCCGAAATTAGGAAATTAATATTTTTATTTTAACTGAGCTGAAAGAATTCCAGCCTATCGTGACATTTATAAAGGCTATTAACTAGATTTATCGATGAGTTATACCCAGAATCAAACTGCTCTATATATGTTAGATAGAAACTGCATGGAAAACCTTAATTGTTTTGTACACATACTTTTTCTTCTTTAGATTAACTGAGAGAAAGTATTAGAATTGCTGCACAAAAGTATGGAACCTAAAGAGGAGCTCGCTAAAAGAAAAAAACAAGAAGATAAAATATCTACTTCAACGCAAGAGAAAACCAATCAACAAAGCAAGGGAAAGAGAAATCAATCCCAGAGGAATGATCATCACCAAAAAGGTAACAACAAAACTAAACAAAACAGAGAAGAAAATGGGGCAAGCAAGAATGAGTCTACAACACCAAAAAAGAAGCACCATTCTAATAAAAAGTTACCAGAAATGAACTTTGAGCCATACCTAGCTAAAGAAGAATGCTCCCAAAAGCTGAAACGCGGTGAATTGATTAAAGGTACTCTACGAATCAACCCAAGGAATTTTGTAGATGCTTTTATAAGCGCCACTAGCAGTAGTGAAAGAGATATTTACATTGAAGGTGTTGCTGCTCGTAATCGGTCTTTACCAGGTGATATTGTGGCTGTCCAGCTTAATCCAAAAGAACAATGGAAAACAAATCGTCCCGGTGAACCAGGCGAGAAATCCCAAAGTGATGCTGTCACAAAAACTGGGAAGGTTGTTTTTATTTTGGAAGAGAAACACCCTCGTGTGGCCTGTGGATTTTTGAAACCATATCGTGGTAATCAATTTGGGTTTGCATTGTTGTCACCAAACGATAACCGATTACCTAGATTAATGATCCCACTAACAGAATGCCCGGATGATTTTAAGACACAGTTTTCAAACTATGAAAAAACATTGTTCATTGCCCAAATTGTAAAATGGGAAAAGAACAAAGCTTTTGCAGGTGGAAAGATAATGAGAAGTCTTGGAGAAGCTGGTCATATCGAGCCTGAGACCGAGTCTATATTACTTTGCAATGATATCGATAGCTCACCATTCTCAGAAAATGTTTTACGTTGCTTACCTGATGGTAAGAAATGGAAAATCACATCTGAAGAATTGAGCAAACGAAGAGACATGAGAAAAGAATGTGTCTTTACTATTGATCCTGCTACTGCCAGAGATTTAGATGATGCCTTATCTTGCAAGAAAATAGCTGATGGATTGTATGAGGTTGGTGTGCATATTGCAGACGTCACCTACTTTATCGATCAGAATTCTGCACTGGACGATGTTGCCAGTCAACGAGCCACAAGTGTTTATCTAGCACAAAAAGTAGTCCCCATGTTGCCCAATGTTCTTTGTGAGCAGTTGTGCAGTTTAAACCCAGGTGTAGAAAGGTTGGCTTATTCTGTCTTCTGGAATATGAAATCAGATGGTACTATCATGAGTGAATCCTTTGGTCGCACTGTGATCAGTTCTTGCGTCAAACTGTCCTATGACCATGCCCAGAGGATGATCGAAGCTGATAATGTGACCAATTTGAAAGCAAATGATTTTCCTCCTATCAAGGGGGATTTTCCTTTGAATGTCATTGTCAATACAGTGAAAACATTATTTGGTATGTCAAAATTTCTTCGCCAGAAACGTTTTGATAGTGGTGCTCTACGGTTGGATCAACCCAAACTCTCCTTCACCTTGGATAGCCAGACTGGCATGCCAAACGGATGTGCAGTTTATCAATACAAAGATAGTAATCGTATGATTGAGGAGTTTATGTTGTTGGCAAACATGGCTGTTGGCAGAAAGATTTATAAACATCATCCAGACCGTGCTATTCTAAGAAATCACGCACCACCGCAAGAAATCATGATGGAAGAAGTTGCCGACACTTGTAAAAAGTTTGGTATTCCTTTTGACATTTCCAACAGTTCTAGTATCAGTGCTTCTCTCAAGTCTATTCTGACCATAGAAAACAGTGGTTGGAACAGGGAGACTTTGTTTACAGCCTTGACACTGCTTTGCACCAAACCGTTCCAAAATGCCAAATATTTCTGTACTGGGACCATCGAAAGTGAATCAGCTTATCGTCATTATGCCTTAAATGTTCCCATTTATACTCATTTTACATCGCCAATTCGTCGTTATCCAGATGTGATGGTCCATCGCCTTTTAACAGCATCCCTTGACAAATCTTTTGTAGTTGAAGCAGATGTTGATCAACTTCAAGCGCAATCAGATAACTGTAATGACAAAAAGTGGGCAGCTAAGAAAGCTTCTGAGCAGAGTTCCTTGCTTTTCTTTGCTGTTTATTTGTTGGAATGTGGGCCTTTGATGGAGAAAGGTGTTGTGGTCAATGTTCTAGATAAAGCAGTGGATGTCCTCTGTACTCGAGTTGGCAATGTTGTTAGAGCTTACATGGATAAACTACCTCTACTCAAATATCAATTTACTGCCACTGATGGAAAACCTAAGATGACCTTATATTGGTTTCCTGAAGACTTGGAAAGTGGTGCAAAGTCCGATAATTTGAATGAGGAAATAGCAAAATTGACAGAACAATTTGAAAAGAAATGGCAAGCCAAAAAGGAGCAATCAGATGAAATACCAGAAAATGCACTTCAACAAGAGTTATCTTTGTTTTCTGATGTGAATATCCTACTGAAAGTTGAACGCGACTTGCCAACCAAAATTTTGGGCATACTGGCTCATCCCAAAAATGAAAATACTCCATCACTTGAATTTTAACGTTTTATCATTTTGAAATCAATAATTTTTAACTAAAGCTAGAGAAATTCAATTTGTTGTTCTACAGGTCTGACCAACTCTAATTTTGCCATAAACGAAAAAAATAGTACAAAATTTGCCAAATTACTCTGAAAAAATCATGTCAATAAAAAAGCTGAAAACTCTTTATCTAGAAATTAAATGCTGGGATATGGGTTCTTTAGTACCTTGTCGTCCCTGAGTTATGAAATTTATATATTTTTTTTTAGATTAACTGGTCGGTATTTTTTCTGATGTGCCTGTAGAACAACACATTAAATTCCTTTATTTCGCCTATAAATGTGCTGCTTTTTATTAAATTTTACTGAAATTAATAGCGAAAAAAGTCTTTTGCGAAACCTCCGGTTTTCAAACTAATCAAAAAATTTAGCTAGCCCTTTTACAAGCATCAAAGATTGAAAAAATAACAATGGTTTTCAATAAAATGTTGAAATACTTGGTTTAATTTAATTTTATTGGTTTTATTGATAGAGATCTTGGTTTTTTACTTTTACTTAATTTTACTCAATTTTTTGTGAATATTTTGTCTTTTAATGAAGTTTTTATTGTGTATTGAGGATTGTTGTTCTCAGTTGGTTCTCATTGTAAATTCTTGCCGTTTTTTGTCAACCATGAAATGATGAAATTGGATTAAGAATCACAAAGATTGGCCTTGCATTTTAGTCTTCTTCTTTTTCCGATTCATATTACATGCACTTCAAGGAATACCTTAAGTAGATTATTTTTTTGCGGGGATTTATTAAATTCTTCTAAAATTTTTATTTCTTGCTTTTTGTAGGAGTTAAAGAATTTAGGTGAAAAACAGGCCAAATCACGAAATTAAATTTTGGCGAAGTGTTTAATTTCTTGATTCGCATTTAAAAATTCTCTCGTTTTTTAATTTTAAATTGTTTATTTGTCTATGATGCTATTTCAACATTTTTTATGAGAAACTTTTAAAGATTTTCTTATGAAAGCTTACGATATCTTCATTATGCATTTCTTTGGAAGGGCTAAATGATTTAAATCTTTAAATTTCATTCACAGTCATTTTCGAAATTATTTATATCAAATTCACAGTTGGTTGTTTCGAATTCTCAACAAAGAGTACTGTCTTTTCATGTGGCTAATAATGACCTTTGAGAAATTGAAGTTATAGCTATTTTAATGTTTAAATCCTAGTATTGTTTTTCTAGGCTGCTTTTTTTGTTAAGATACACTTTTATTTGTGAAAATTATAAAATTTGATAGTAATTATTAAAATCAGTGATTATTTTTAAATTAACAAAAAGCAAGTTTATACATTGTAATTCTATTTTTCATCTTTAAAAATAAGTTTAGTAAAAATCAAAAATAGCCCTCTTAACTATACTTAACAAACAGCATTTTTATAGATTTTCCCTACTGTATTTAAACCTACTCTTTTGTGCCTAATTGTGAGGGGGGGGTCTAATAAGCAGGAGGGGTGGGTACTCCAGGAGAAAATCCATAAAATGGGGTGTGTCTCTTAAAAAGTGATATTTGGGTGATTTTCCTAAAAAGCCCTAGGAAAATGAAGGTTTTTGCACTTTTTTAGAAAATTACCATAAAATGGGGAGGGGGGTCATTGTAAAATGATTTTGGAGGTGAAAAAATAGAACAAATACAAAATACCCCCCCCCCCAATTAAATACAAAAGAGTACACATTTTGTTTGAATGAAATTTTTTCGGTCTATGATTTATTTTGGTAAAAAAATTTCTAAGAAGTCTTTTATTGGTACATTGAAAAATCAAAAAAGTCAAGAAAAGCGTGTAGCCAATCATATAAGTAGAAATATATGGGTAGAGGTTCTTTCTCCTCAAGTTATTAGAATTTTAAACACGATTTGAAAAATAATTTGTTTTCGATCTATTAAAGTTTTAATTCTACACGATATCTGAGCTTTGGTGATAATTTGTTGTTTTTGTAAAATCATTCAGCAGTTGGTTTTATTCTCTATTTTTCATTTTTAGTCAACAAAAAAAACAAAAAAAATATTGCTGATGCATGATGTTTTTGAATTCGACGAAACGTCTGTATACATCGAGATGCCAAGTGATGTCTATTTATTCTACCAACACCAACCCTTTAAAAAGACAATATCAAACTGCAGCAATATGTCACGTAAAATTTACCAAGTTTATGAAATCGTTGTTACCAAAGAGTAAATCGGAAAAAGCAATCAACGGAAATACATTACCGGAAACCGCCGGTAAAGTTGCTAATGGAATGAAAAATTCATCATCTAAAACCAAGAAAAGTATTCGGAAGAGAAAAGCTCCAAAAATATTGCAGCGTACTGGCGATTCTGCCAACAACATACCTGATTACCTCTGTAGTATGGAATCAAATGGTAAAAAATCCGATCACAAATTACCCGAGGTTCAATTCGAACCCTATATCAGCCATGACGAATATTTACAAAAATTAGCGGACGGCACTACAACTACCGGTGTTATACGCATCAATCCGCGTAATTTCCGGTTAGCTTATATCGGAAGTCCTAATGGTGCTGGCCGGGATATTGTTATTGAAAGCGTGGAATCGCGAAACCGTGCTTTGCCTGGTGATATTGCTGCAGTTGAAATATTACCAAAGAATAAGTGGAGAGATGAAGGAACTACTAAAACTGGGAAAGTCGTTTATTTGGTTGAAAAGAAGCATTCAAGGACTGCGTGTGGAATGTTGAGACCTTATCGTAACCATAGGTTTGGCTTTGCACTTTTCTCACCGGTCGATCGCCGGTTACCTCGCGTTATGATCCCTCTGTCGGAATGCCCGAAAGCTTTTGTAGAGAACCAAAACAAATTTGAGAAGACTTTGTTCGTTGGTCAAATTGAGACTTGGGATGGTAAAATGCCGTTTGCAAGTGGTAGTTTAGTGAAGAATCTTGGCGAAACTGGTTTTATTGAGCCGGAAACAGAGGCCATTATGATCAATAATGACATTGATAGTTTTGAATTCTCAAGTGACGTTTTGAGGGATTTACCAAATCCTGAGAAGTGGAGGGTCACTAAACAGGAGATTGAAAAACGAAGAGATCTTCGTGATCATTGTATTTTTTCTGTTGATCCTGCAACAGCTCGCGATTTGGATGACGCTTTATCGTGTCGAAAAATTGACGATGATACTTTTGAAGTCGGTGTTCATATCGCTGACGTCAGTCATTTTATTAAAGAGGGCTCTACCCTAGATCAAACAGCTCGCGACCGTGCCACCAGTGTTTATCTGACGCAAAAAGTCATACCGATGTTACCCAGTGTGCTCTGCGAAGAGTTGTGTAGTTTGAATCCAGGCGTTGAACGTTTAGCATACTCGGTTATTTGGACGTTGAAAAGCGACGGAACGAAATTGAGTGAATGGTTTGGTAGAAGTGTCATTCGGTCGTGTACGAAATTGTCATATAACCATGCTCAGCAAATGATTGAAGCTGACAACTTAGGGTCACTTCAACCAAACGATTTCCCTGAAATTCACGACAAAAGAATCACCTTGCAGCAAATTTTGCAGACCGTCAAACACTTGTACAGCATCTCAAAGAATCTGCGTGAACAACGTTTCTCGTCTGGTGCATTAGATTTCAGCGAGTCTGATATCTCTTTTGATCTAGATCAAACAACGGGAATGCCAAACGCTTGCTCTCTGTACGAGTACAAAGACAGTAATAAAATGATTGAGGAGTTCATGCTGCTCGCTAACATGGCTGTTGGAAATGAGATTTATAAACACCATCCGAAGCGAGCGGTTCTCCGCTGTCATCCGCCACCGCACGAAATGTTGATGGAACAAGTGGAGAGTCTATGTCGTAAATATAATATCTCCTTTGACGCATCCGATAGTAGTAGCTTAAACAAGTCGCTCAACGACATAAGTAAACTTGAAAATGAGCAGAGCGAAGGAGAGGAGGTAGAAATTGATAAAGAGACACTCTTGCCAGCCGTGAATTTATTGTGCATGAAGTCTTTCAAAAATGCGAAATATTTTTGCACCGGTAGCGTGGATGACGAAGCGCATTACGGTCACTACGCGCTCAACGTACCTATCTACACGCATTTCACGTCACCCATACGTCGCTATCCGGACATTTTGGTACACCGTCTCTTAACAGCTGCTCTTGACAAATCTCATAATTTTTATGCCAGTTCGAAGCAACTTCAAATATGGGCTGAGCACTGTACCGCTAAAAAGCTGAACGCGGATATGGCATCCGAGCAAAGTTCAGCGTTATTTTTTGCCGTCTACGTTATGGAGCACGGTCCGCTTGTTGAGAAAGGTGTTATTGTTAACGTGTCGCATGCTTCGGTTGATATTTTGTGCCCACAAACAGGCACAATGTCTAGAGTCTACCTCAGAGATGTCGAGGACATTAAGGATTTCAAATATTGTTTAGATGAGGAGAAACCGTCTTTAGATATAGAGTGGAAACCAGTCGATGGAGGTGATGGCACTAACGCGGCCGTTACACAACAGAATTTGACCATGTTCACACCTGTACGAATGGAACTGAAAGTGAATAGGAACCAACCGACCAAAGTTGTAGGATCTTTACTGAGTCCAAAAGCCTTGTTTGGTAATGAGAGTTTTAAAGATCAATCACTAGTCTAGTTTTTATTTTTCCTTTCTTATAGTTTTATTTTCAAAGATTTTTATACAAGATACTGCAACGCAATTAAACTTTTTTTGAAACAATGTTAACAATTATTTTGTTCATCTTGAGAAAAGTGACATGGTTTACCAAAGTTGTGGGATCTTTATCTCCAAATGTCTTGGTTGGTAATGGAAGTTTCAAAGTTCAATCACTAGTCTAGTTTTTTATGCAAGATATTTCAACCTTCTGAATACACTCTTCTCGAAATATGCAAAATGATTGTTGGCCTCGTTTCCAAGTTAGGACTATCACGATGGATGATTTTTATACCTCAAAATACATTTTGAGCCTTTTGCCTTTTGTTACTTTTGTTATTAAATTGTACTAAAATTAAATGTGTAAAATGTAGTAATCAAAAATTATTTTGTTTTGAGAAAGCTGACATGGTTTTAGAAGAGGTATGAATTTGAAAGTTCGAATCTTATGTACTGATTTAGTAGAGGAATCGTGACCTAAAGCGACTCTTTTTATGATTTAGACCAAGCACATACATTACAGGATATAGCCATTTTTAATCCTAGAAATTCCTGGAATCTAGCTGTAAGTATCCTGGAAAATTAGTAAAATGGACCAAAGTAATGGATTTTTACAAAATAACTTTTCTTCCAAAGCTCTGAAAAGCCTTGGGAAACTGGAGTTTGGCTTCCGTTTTGGGTACCTCTACCTTAAATGAATTGCATTACGCCACATTTTTGTATTTCACAATAAGTTGGTTTTTATAACCCAACTTCGCAGTACTAGGTCATTTTATTAATGAAAATTTGAAATATTAGAGGGATAATATTTTATGTTAGAAAAAAACGAAAAGTATTTTAATGATGAAATATCTTGTTTGAATGGAATATTATTTTTTTAAATTTTAGTTAGATTTATAAAATACAATTAGGCGAATACGAAAATAATCAATATTTTAGACGCATTACGAAACCTAAAAAGATCGTACACAGCTATAATTTTTGCGATTTTCCCTCCAAGAAACATTTTCAGTTGTCTTTAGTTATATACAACAAGTAAGAATTTTAAAATAGTTGATCTCAGGCAAACCCGAGTTCGAATCTCTCTAATTCGGAACTCTCAGAACAGACTTTCTTTTATTCGAATCTGTAATTCGAAAAACTATATTACTATAATACTATATACTATTCCAGTAGAATTTCGTTGAATATAGCGAAAAATCGCCATTTTTAATGCTGACGTCAGCACTTTAAAGATTTTATGGTTAGATCTTGAGAAAATTGACATTAAAAATTTGCTGACTCAGCATATTTTAGCGATTTTGATGGTTTTTTGCTGAGTCAGCAAAATTTGAAATGCAAATATCTTAAGACCTAGCCATGGTACCTCAACAAACTATACCTCTATTCGATAGTACTCTCCGAGACGTGTCCGCTGAGAGTGGTTTTGAGTGCCGAAATTATTTTTTAAAGTGCTGACGTCAGCATTAAAAATGGCGATTTTTCGCCCAATAGGGCCATTTTCTCAGGTGTGGTTGACCAAATTTTACGAATGACCCCATTTTGGACATTTACTCTCCCTGCTCTATCAGATGGAACAATCGAAACTAGCCGTTTAAAAACTTTTAAAATTGACATTTTTAAAGGATCAATGCTTTTTGCTTAGAAAACCCCCTCATTCTTTTGTGCATAATTTTTTTTGCCCACGATGAAAAACTTGACTCTACCCGTCATTAGAAAGCTGACAAAATTATCTTTCCAACGGTGTATAAAAACCTTTTAAACTAATTTTCTCTAGGTTGACTTCTACTGGACTATTAATTCGAACAAATTCTCAGATTCCCGCAGCCACTTTTAGCCTCAAATTCGAATTAGAGGGACTTTCTACTATTCGAATTTCTCTGTAATTCGAAAAAACCTTATACCTCTTGGAATTAGCGAGAATCAACTGTATATAAAATCTCTAATGCCTTCTTGCAATTCTGGTTTTGTACATAGAGAGCAATTTGGTATCTTGCCCAACTATTTTGAGTTTCTTTTATCCTAATAATGTATTTTCTGATCAATATTCTTCTTTTACTAACACCAAATCAAACTTCTTCTCGGGGGTATCTCTGCTCATTCCCAGGGTCTTTCTGCGCTATTAGACTTTACGTTATTGGACTTATTTCCTTATGGTACGACATATGACGATTCTACTGTCGTCCTTTGAATATTTGTAATCCAGAAAATTTAGTATCGTTTGCGGACCATACAAGCAAGGCTAAAGGGAAAATTATTGGGGTGGTAGATTTTGGAATAAATAAAGACTTCCTTAAAAACCCCAGTTCAAATAGCCGCGACAATTTTTTTATCGCACGGTCGCAAAAATATTTCTTCGATAAAAGATCTTGTCTTAGACAGTAGCATCGGCTAGGTGCGTTCTAATTTTTTTCTTTTTTTGCAACCCTAGAAATAAATAAAAAAATCATACAGCAATGGAATAAACATGATATTAACCAACAAAACAGAATCTTCAAAGAACCATTTACATGAAATGCGATCGATTGGTGCAGCTCTGGGCAGATTAAAAGAAGAGAATGAAGAATGCGTTGTTGAAAAGTTTGACATTTCAACATCATCACATCAGTTTCAAATTTTCAAAAGATTCTGCTAAAATGTTTTTGAAATACTGCACGGAATTATCTTGAGGGCGACGCGTCCACAATGTCGGACAAAAGGTCCGTAGACTTTTGGAAATGAGCTCCTTCCTTCAAAGTTGATGTAAATAAGGTCAGCCATTGCTACCAGATGTAAACAAACCACTTTCAAAAGCAACAAGTGGGGTTGAAGAGGAAGTTATACCCTGATATCGCTGATTTTTTGCTATTTAAAAAAAGTCTGCAACCTTTTGTCCAACATTGCATGCTGACGTAATTCTCTATTCATTACAAAATATTTTTTTCTTGAAACAATTCTTATTCAGCTAATGGCTATAAATTTTTAAAGATTTTCTTTAAAGTCGATCGTCTCTCCTTGGCACTGGACTGGAGTGTCGAGACAGGGATATGTATTAGGATCCTTCTTAACAATTTTCCCGGCTATTCTAAAGATGAATTATCTATCAACTGCTGGTTTGGTATGACTTTTTTTTCTTTTTTTTTTTGAAATACTTTTAGATTTGAATGATCAAATCAGATTTTCATCAAAATCAATATCATCAAAACAGTTATGGCTTTGGTTGATTATGACAGATCCGCGATCATTGTTGATTTTTTTTTTTTGGAAACTCAGCTCTACATTAGAGGTACTTATTGTTATTTATTATATTTCGTGGCATTTTATTTTCGCGGTATCCAAGAGAAAAAGTGTATTTTGCTGAGTTTTTGTGTATTTTGTGTGATTAATTATTCGAAATTACGCGTGGTTTTTTGTCAAAAATACCATCTTTCCACATTTTAATTTCACGTATTTTCGAACTCGGCTACGAAGTTTTCATGACGCGAAATTTTCAGATACTTTGAAATTCAGATAAAACTATATTCAGTTTATTGATGATTGTCATAAGACATGAAGCTTGTAGACACGAATTTCTTTTCGAATGATCTTCTATGCCGTTGCTTTGATTTGAGTGCAAAATTCACATGATTATTGTAGTGTAGCTCTATTTCGTTTTATTCCTCTTTTCTGCTTTAGGGGTGCTTAATATCTAGGCCAACAAGTATGCCATTATCAGAAAAGTCAGAATTTTTGACGAAATAGTACAATCTACATTTCTTGGCATTTTAATATTTTTGGCAAAAACAAAGTACCAATAATTTTAATGAAAGTTAGTTTGTCCCACCTCCCCACCCACCAAGTTCAATGTTGACTTTAGATAGATATTTAGTATCCTTAAGACTTTTTCGAAATAGTCTTCCAAATTCAAAACAAGGTAGAAGGCGTGCGATTCTGAAAATCTTGTTTTTTTTTACCGACATGCTATTGCCGCTGAGACCTTTACGAAATAGTCTTCCAACTTTGAAACATTAAGGTGTGGGGATTTGAAAATCGTGATTTTTTTACCGACATGGCAGGATTTTACTATTATATTTATTTGTATACAATCTATCTATACAGCCTTTTATATCTTCTCTTATCTTCTCTGTATTTTTTCGATATTCAAAAAAATATTATCTATAGAAAGCGCTGTTACAAACTGCGATTTGCATTGAATGAGTTACTGTCTGTTCTCCCCTCCTCTCTCCATAATCTGACTGTTCCTATCCCTTCCTCCTTTGCACTGAGTATAAATCGTTTTATCGTTTCAATGTCTACACCCTTCTTAATGCTTTAATTTTTTGTATAAGAATAACCACCGAAACTTTCATTTTTTAAATATTTTTTTTGTCAATTCCTGTCTGGTTGTTTCTGAGTGTCTCTAAAAAACTCCCTTTTGGACCGAATATCTCCGAAATTTTTATGAAAACTGTTTTCACAGAGAGAAAAGGCATAACTCTAATGCTAATGATTTAATCTCCTTTAGTTCAACACTTAGTGTCTATTCACCATCGTCCAAACAAGTTCATCTTCTGGACTAACGCGGGCCAATACATCCGGTAACAATTCTTATAAAAGAAACTTTTTCAAAAGATTTGAATGCTCAATTACAACAGCTTTCCTTGTCGGAAATTGTGTACTAAACACTCTCTTCGATGTAGAGTATTATATCTTAACTTCCATGACCAGCCAATAGAACTGCAAGGTTGTGTTGTGTGTGTGTTTTTTTTACTGTAGCATTACGTGTGTTTTTTTTGTTGTTTTAAAATGTTTAGATTGTTTTATATTTTTATATTTTTTACTAAGATTACTACAGTGGAGTCGTGGTCTAATCTAAAGCGCATGTCTATATAACGGACACTATCTCTTGGAACAAACGGATTGGTGATTTCGGTTCATTTCAATCTCTATAAGACAGACATTCTCTCTTGCACCAAATGGTGCCCGCTTTAAAGAGCTTCCACTGTAATATCCCTGGTTATTTACAATTAGACATCGTTATCTCTCAATTAACTTTTCTCCCTTGGACACATAATCAGACTAAGCAGTTCCTACTGCATATATAACACATAATGTTTTAAACAAAATACGTCTTTAATTTAACATAGAATGCAGTATGGACAGCTTATCGTACACACATAAATATTTTTTAAGGCTTTAATCGGCTTTTCTTTATTGTCATTTTTGTCATTTTGTTTTTTCGATGTGATTCAATAAACTAAAGGGGGTTTTTCATCAAAAAAATAAATGTCTTTTATAGTGTCGTATTTAAACGTAAATACTATAATTTTATGAAACTTATACTGATGATTGAGATGAGGAATGTTTTTAAATTTTATACTTAAAGTAATTGAACAGCAAATTTCTTTTGATTTGTCATGATCGTCTCCGAAACTTTATTATTATTATTATTATTATGTCTTGACTGACTGATCAGCATCTTATTTTTGTGGTTAATATTTAGATTTTTTATGACATTTCGTGTATTATGTCTGAGTTAAAGCTTTAAGCATTATGACGTCATTTTTTGAGTTAATAAATCGAAAAACTTTTTGCATTTTTTTCGAATTCGAGTTTATTAACTGGAGTGAAAAAGCAAAATTTAGAATTTGACATCATAATGTCTAACTCGAAATTTTAACTCGAATATTACGAATCTCGTTATGTCTCTGTATGTGTGAAAAAGATTCGATTCTAGATTTTGACCGAATGTTGTTGTTTTTTTAAGCAGATAATTCATTAATTGGTATATTGACATATTGACAACGGATGTACACCAGCTGATCTGAATGGTATGTAACTTGAAGTTTTTTTTTCTTTCGAAGCATCAACCCTTTTTTAGAAGAGCCCCTCCAGCGATCGATTTGGTGACGTTTTTTTGGCGTGAAAGAATTCACTTTTTTTTCACAATTTTGCGGTCGAGGTTGTGTTTTAAAAATTTTCCAACCATTTTCAGCCTCGGATGTTCTTGTTCATGTTCTTAATTATATGAACCCAAATAACAAAGAAAAATGCATTGTCTCGAGAGAACCGTAAAATAACACCTTTCATTATTAAAGTGTGAAAAAAATAACCCCATGCAGTTTGAAAAGATTTAGTTTTCTTAATTTTAGTCTTGGCGTGTTCTTAAGATATTCTTTATTTTCGAACAAAACTCAGCCTGAATGTTCTTATAAACTATGTTCTAATAAAAAATGTGTAGCTTCATAGAAGCCTTCGACCTTTGATTTATGTCCTCAACTTGCAAGGGATTAAATAGCATGTACCAAACCCGAAGAACGGATTTCAGGTACATGGATTAGATTTACCACGATACCAATGAAGCGTTTATAAGAAACAAATTTTTTTCGTTGCTCCCTTATATTCGTCATCCCACTCTATATGTATTCTCAATTCCTCAATTCTTCTCTTATTTTAATTATAGATTACAATTTTTTAGACTCAATTCATTTTAATTTTCTAATGTTTTTTTGTTTTTGTCTGTTTTACTGGACTAATTTTCTCGATTA
>JAUJPO010055326.1:2121-14348 GCA_032270745.1 Tiaropsis multicirrata
TCTCTTAAACGAGTTTGGAGAACGAAGCACTGAGACGAAACTTGTCTCTTTTATTCAAGCAATTTTTAGAGACTTTTTTATTAAAAAACGACGTGATCTCAAATTGGAAGATGAATATCTTGTGGACCTGTCAATTTAAGACCACTCAAGTTTTCAGTAGTAAAGTCTCTTAAACGAGTTTGGAGAACGAAGCACTGAGACGAAACTTGTCTCTTTTATTCAAGCAATTTTTAGAGACTTTTGTACTAAAGAACGACGCCGTTATCTCAAATTGGAAGATGAATATCTTGTGGACCTGTCGATTTAAGACCACTCAAGTTTTCCGTAGTAAAGTCTCCTAAACGGGTTTGGAGAACGAAGCATTGCTGCCTCGGTTTTATTCAAGTGATTTTTAGAGACTTTGGTACTAACGAACAGCGTGGTCTGAACTTAGTAGGTACATCATATAAATATTACTGTTGAAATGTGGAGAGGAAAATTTGAACCAAATCCAAAGGGATACCCTGTTTTTTAGATTCTTAAAAGGGATGAAATAAACATTATCACACGAAATGATTTCTTTCCTCAGGTGTGAAGAAGGTGCTAAGAGATGCTGGCAATGCAGAGATGGACGTTCAAGGAGCTAAAGTGAGTATCAACCTCGACATCCTTGGTCAAAATGATGGAGACGATATTGAAAAAGCTTCCAATTTTACTACAACAAAGGTACGCACGCTTGTTTTTCATCAAAATCTCACCCTTTTATTCGTATAGAAACTATTCTTATAAAAGAAAAAACAAATCTTTCATTATTTTGGTCTTCAAAATGTTTATTTTTTAAAACTTTAAAGTTTTAAAGTTTGTCTTGTTCCCCGGTAACAATGTCTTGTACCCGGAAATCTTGTCTTGTGCGCCCCGGTAATACAGTCTTGTCTGGCCACCTGCATCTTATTCTATTACACTTGTAACACTTCCTCACAAATCTTTGAGTCTTTTGTATCCAAAAATGTAGTAACAGGGTGTAGTAAAATAACTCATATTTAATTGTTCGTTAACATTTCTTAGGTTAAAAAGATTAATTTCAATCTATACACAACTGACACCTCAGCTGCCAACGTTAAATCTGCTCTAACCAGTATCAACCTAGAGAGCAAAGGCGGCTCATCACTTACCATAAAGGATGTCAAAGATCCGATTGTTTTGTATATCGTTAATACGCCCCCGCCCAAAAAAGAAAACCAAAATGAAGGGCCGGAAAATGAAAATGAAAACGAAAACGAAAAGGAAGACGAAAAAGAAGTCAATACAATGTCTGTTCAGCCAGATGGTACGCAAGTAAGTAGAAAATTTACAGGCCGGATTTATTATTGCTTAATCGGGAAAACTGGGTTAATGTGAGAAAAAAAATTACCAACAAGTCAATAACTTGAAAGATAGCTCAGTTAATTACCCAACAGATATACATGACGTTTTTTCAACGTACAAATAACGTTCTGACGTTCTAGCAACGTTATGGGACCGTGTTCAAATATTGTATGTCAGTTCGTATACAATTCGTACCACTGATTATACCGTTTTGAAAAGAGTTATTTTTATCCTTTGTAGGTTTCGTACCACAAAAATGGAATTCATAACGAGAGTTTCCTCTCATTATTCGATGTTCAACAATACGGTCGCCCGCTGGTGGTCCGGATGAAACTAAACAAAAAACCTACGGAATCCCTTTTCGACTACCAATGGCGAATTCCGGATAATTATTCTTGTACTTGGAATAACAAGACCAAATATGGAAATCAATCTATTGATATCTTCACTGATTGGCCCAGTTCGGTCACGTGTCATCAAAACCCATGGTCGGTATTCATCAGCGATAGTGAGCAACTGGATGGAGATTTCTGGATGGGTGAGGTTTCTGCAAATTTAAATCGAAAAACTGAAATTTATTCTTCATTTGACTCTGAGCTACCTAAAAAAATGAGTAAAAGTTCATTTTTCTAACTATGTTTTCTTACTATTATTAATCGGGTTTTTCCACCAGGGTTAACACGGTTTGGGATACATTTTTATTCATGCGAAAGTTTCTTGGACAAAACAATAGAAGAACAATGAGAAAAATTTCGATCAAACATTGTTTCGACAATTTCCAATGCTCCTCTGAGGCTTGTGCTTTGGCTATTTTCATTCACTAAAATATAGAGGAGGTCTACTACTAATCGAGAGCACTTTTCCATGGCTCCTTGACGCCATTTTCCATGGCTCCTTGACGCCATTTTCCATGCGCCACCATTTTCGCCGCCATTTTCCATGGCTCCTTGACGCCATTTTCAGAAAGCCTATAATAATAATAATGTTTTATCTTCGCTCTCACCCCAGGTGTCTTTTACACACCACCAAAAGAAGAAGAAGAGGAGAACAACAGTGGCTCTACATCACGACGCCGGCGTAACACAGCCGATAAAAAGATTGATGTGGATAAAGTAGACGAGGAATATTGTGTTGTCATTAAACCACCGCCCCCAACGCCTGCTCCAACGCTAGGTAAGTAGGAAGGAGGGTTGAGGATCTGTGTTCAGGAGTAACGTGAAACTGGGTCACATCCGGGGGTAGATGTCCAGGGGTAAATTTGAATGTCTGAAAATGTCCGGGCGTAAATTATGACAAAAAAAAACATTCACCTCATAAAAATATACCATTTCCTTGAAACAGTCCAATGAGCTTATCAAAAAAAGTTTTTCCCAGCAGAAAAGAACGTTGTTTTAACGTCCAAACATTATTGGGAGGTTGAAAGAACGTCTGCTGGGTCTTTCCGATGAATGCGAATCACAGTAGAAAAAACGCAGAATCTCATTCCATGTTTTACTTGAGCGATTTATTAACGAATGTTGATACTCTTTTTTGTTAAGGTCCTGGAGTTTTCGCTGCCATTGAGCCGAAGATCACCAACGATTCAACTAATTACACTTTGAGTGTCACCAAATCTAAATGTTTGTTTTGGAATACTGTTAATGAGACTTGGGGTTCAGATGGATGCTGGGTAAGGAAACTTTTTTTAGAAAGTCATGGTAGATACTCGGATTAATACCAGGAATTTCTTTCACAAGCCTCTTTTTTGGGTTGAGAACTCAGCTACGTTGTCGTTTCAATCCCCAGTCGGGTCTTGCTAAGGGCTGAAAAATAGTACCCTGCTATAGGTCTCTGATAACTAATCATCAAATAAAGAGAGAAGGATCCAGGGTAAGTCGGAATAGGATTCATGTTCATCTCAACTTCTGGGTAGATAGCGATAGGAAATAGGACCCTTCGAGGTTCCATGCAACCTTCGTTGTTGTTCGGAATTATTTTTATCATTTCAGTATCAAAGATCTTAAGCCCTTTAATCTGTCCATCTTTTTGTACAACGTAAACAATACAGTTAAACTCATGTAATTCAAATTTCCATGGGACAAGAAGATTTGTTCGAATTATCGAATTACATTGAGTTTTCGAATTATAGGAGCTAAACTGTATTTTTAACATGACAGTTACAATCTGGGTCCGGGAACGACGCCAGAGAAAATTGAATGTCTATGTACATATTTGATAGACTTTGATTCTTTCTTTTAGGTTGGTTCGGGAACGACGGCAGAGAAAACTGAATGTTTGTGTACACATTTGACAGACTTTGGTGGTGACGTCATGGTTGCACCAAACCCCATTGATATGGGAGCTGTGTTTGAAGGATTGAAGAACCTGGGTGATAATCTTGGTGTCTTGATGGTTATTATTACAATCTTCATAATGTGAGTATATTGTTTTTTCTTTGGAGTTCACTCCTGGCGGTGTAACCTAGGGGTTTTTTGCGGGAGTAGGAATCCTCTTATTGTTTGTATGTTCGTGTATTTTTGATATAAACAAACAAAACAGTTTTTTGTATCATAAAATCAAACCACGGTGCTGACTGATACTAATGATATTCTGATGGTGTATATACGTATTTAAATCACATTTGGTCCTTGAGGACACTTTGCGTCATAAAAAAGTCATCCCTAGGGTCGGGGATGATTGCAGGAATCAAACTAAATCTTATTGTTTTCTTACAGATACACCATTCTTTGTGTTTGGGGAAGGAAGAAAGATCGCCAAGATGAGATTGATGTAAGATTGTCAATCTTGATTTTCAATTTATCAATGTCAATCAAATATTAATTCTTTGTGTAGTCACAAATCGGAGAATGACCCTCAAAATTTCCGAGATCTTCTTATCAAAATCCACAACTGTGTTTATCAGAAATTTTGACTAGTATTTCACACTAGTTTTATTTATATATAATTATATTATTTATATAATTCTGAAATGAGAAAATAATTGGACAAAACAATATTTGATCTAAAATCTTCTAATTTTTCTTCTATAGAGACGCTTGGTGACGGTAGATTGTACGCGTGGTGATGAGGCTCAACAAACTTTATTGTTCAATATCATCACAGGTGCAGGGAATGGGTGCGGAACGACCGCTAAAGTATTCTGCGTTGTGTCAGGTAAACATTCAACTTATTTGAAGCAAGAATGTTAATTTCGTTCTACTCTAGATCATCTTGGGGACAAAACCCAACCTTAATAGATTCCCTAATATTATTCGCAAATCCCCGGTCGTTTTATGGATCATGAGTCTTTTATGTCCAATTTTCTTTTTTTTTCGATTAGTTTTACTCCCAACAAACAATATCAAACACCGAGGAGAAAATAATTTAATATATACGGATTTTTCTGACCGGCGCCCTCGGAAATGCTCGCACTTAATGTATTAAAGTTGCTGATAGAACGTTTAATATAAATTATTTCCTACGTTTTCAGGAAAAAATGGCGACTCTGGTATTATTCCTTTGTGTTACAAAGACAAATCGCTATTCAAGTCACGATCAACTGTTCCTATCAAGATTATGCTAGCTAAAGATCTCGGCCCTATTGATTGCATTCGCATATTCCACGATAATTCAGGTGATTTATTTCAAAACAACAGATATCAATTTGCTAATACACGTGGAGGAATCCTTCAGAAGTTTCTGAATTTAAGCCAAATAATGTTCTTAGTTATTGCTAAAAAACAGTAAAAACAAGCTATTTTTAAGACATTTTGGCTATTCAAGCCTAATGTTCTTTCCGTTCCTTTCCGTGCCGAGCCCTTCTTTTGGGTATTTTTTTGTTAAAATGAGCTAGAACAAACTTTAAACGTCAATATCTCCTGAACCAAAAGGAATTAGAGGTTGGTTTTTAGGCTGTGTGGCCCTGACTTACTTGACGGCGAACTTCCCAATGGTGCGGCTTCAAATAAATCTTTTTTCAATTCTTTTAGCTAGAGGACAGAATCTAGTGTAACTGAACCAAGTTTTTTGTATTTTCGTTCGCTCAATGTCAAAATATGACCAAAAAACTGAATTTTTGGCAAATTTAGGTATTTTTTGACTTTAAAGGTCAAAATCTCTTCCAAAAGACTAAATTTCGAAATCTTTTGTGTTGCAGGTGAATGCGCATTTTATCTCTGTTAACTCAGGCCAAAAATCAAGATTTCAAGTTGAAAATAGAAAAAGCATGATGGCTTAGCCCTCCTGTATAGCCCATATCGGCTATAGTCGTCCTTGGAATTTAAAGGGTTAACAATGCAACGAAGTGTTATGTTCTTATGGTTTGTTCTTATAAAAAACAAGAGGAAAGGTCTTTATCACTCTTTCTTTATCACTCTTGGGTTTAAGAGAATTACTTCAGTGGTGGATAAAGAAAGGTCATCAAAATTTTGACAGAGAGTGTTGCTTTTGCTCATATCCCTTTTTTGGAATTCAACACTCTCCTCCGTCAAAATGTTTCAGTACCTTCTGTATCCGTCTCTGCACTTACTTAACATAATTTTGTGTGGATAAAAAGTCAACTTTATCTTGCCTATTTATAAAAACCTTGAGAAACCTTAAGTAAAATACTACCAGAACAGTTTATATTGGCAATCAAGTTAAGAACAACTTCAGACGAATTAAACATTAATCACAAGCCTCATCTTGTCGGTTATTTCTCAAGTGTGTATTCAAGTTGGTTGATGTTTATTTCTTCCTGTTCAGGTCGAAGTCCATCATGGTATCTCCGAAGTATTCTAGTCACTGATACCAAATCTCGCAAAGAGTATCCCTTCGTATGCGACAAATGGCTTGCCGTCGAATCAGACGATGGACATATCGAACGTCTTTTATCTGTAGCTGGTGAGAAAGAGTTGAAGCAATTCCACCTGGTGTTTGCATCCACAATCTCCAAAGGACTTCTAGATGGCCATATCTGGTTTTCAGTTTTCTTGCGGCCAAAACAAAGCTCTTTCACGTGCGTCCGCCGTGTATCGGCATGTCTGGCACTCATATTTCTGACCATGTTAACCAATGCAATGTTCTTCGGTGTCGGCGACAACCCTGCCAACCGGAAAATTGTCTGGTTAGGTGAATTTAAGATTAACTTGACGGGGATAATGATTGGTATTCAATCAAGCATCATCGTCATCATCCCGAGTGTCATTATCATTGAAGTGTTCCGCAGATTGGCTCCTCCTAAGAATAAAGCTAAGACTAAAGGTGAGTACATAAAATAGCTAGACTACTTTCAGAGCCCTAAATGGAGCTATTGCAAAACAGCGGTAACGTTGTTTTTACGTTTAACATCAGAACGTTTTTTGGACGTTGAAAGGACGTTATGTGTCTGCTGGGAAGTTCTCATTTACTTTCGTGTTTTAACCTTTAGATACGGCAAACGGCGAAGGGAGTCTAGACAGTTCAATCGAAGATGAAGAAGAAGAACAACAACTCATTAATCAAGCCGAAGGAGAGAAAGACAAAGGACCTTTTCTCTTACCCAACCAGTTTAAATATGTGGCTTACTTCTTTGTGGTTGCTTCATCGGGAAGCTCAGCAATCCTTTGCTTCTTCTATTCCATGATGTGGGGTCCAAAGAAGTCTAATGAATGGTAAGTTCCTTTTTTTACTTTTTGCAACTTGTGACCGTCTTTGTTTGGTTCTTTTATAGATTTCATTCAAAGCTGTTTTTACTTTCGTCCAGATTATTTGCTTCGAGAAAAAGTGTTCTAGATACACCAGAAAATTCAAAAAACTTTTGAACTACTGAAGTGTTTCAGTCCCTGCTAGAAAACGTTGTCGTTATCATGGTGACAATCTCTTACCCTCACGATAGTCAAAAGAATTTCACCAACTGTAAATATCAATCTTTGCTTTGTTATAGGCTAGCATCCATGTTTGCAGGTTTCTTTCAATCAGTGCTTGTTATCCAACCTATCAAGGCTGTCTTCCTTGCTATCTTGTTGGCAGCCATCTGCAGGAAACCAGTTAAAACTGAAGCTGCACAAGAAGAAAAAGTGACGGTAAATACCGTATTTCCTCTATTTAGCACCGCCCTCTGATAAGCGTCGCCCTCTAAAGAGCGCCGCCCTCTAATAAGCGCTGCACCGAAAATCTCAAAAAATTTAAGAGCGCCGCGGTGCTTATTTGAGGAAATACATTATAGAAATGATCTTATCTCAAACCCTTTCGAAGGAGATTTTCACTTTTTTGTCAAAATATTTCACAAGTCTTAAAAGCCAAGAATGACCGTATAAAAGAGAAGCTTTTGATCTCAAAATTTCAAGAATAGTTCAGCACGATGAAAGCATCAGATATATCTTAGTTTTGAAAGAAATTATCACAAAAATAAAAATAAATCAATTGAAATGACTTCATTTCAAACCCTTTTAAGGTTCTAAAGATTCGAACATCTTACAAAAATTTTAACAAGGTTCTTGATCTAAAGGTTTCAGGAATGGCTCTTCTTGATGAAAGCATTAGAGATATCTAACTTTTGAAAAAGATTTGAAGAGTTTCGGGAAATCTCAGGAAACCTATAATATACCTTTGAATATACAGGTTGTTAATGATAAGAAGAAAAACAAAAAGAAGACAGCGGCGAGGATGAACGAAGAAGATGAAGAAGAAGCTTTTGAAGATGAAGTTGAAGAAATGGCCGGTGATGATGGAATTATTACTGCTGATGAAGTTCCTATTATCAGGTATGTGGTTTGGTTGAAGTACTCTCATCGCCGTCAAATCAAAACTTATTTTTAACATTTCATTTTTCTGGCTTTAAACGTCAAAAGACTTTACAACCGTAGCTACTATCAGAGTTGTCGTGAAATTCACTAGCTATGTACGACGAACGGTAACCCTCTCAGCTCGGTTATAATTCATCTTTGTTTGCCATCACTTCGGGGGATGCTTAGCCATCGGCTTTCTTGAATCCGTGGAAATCACTTAAATTACGAAAATTGAAAACCCCTTCCTTGTAGAGTCCCATTTTGGAGTGGCACACCACCGTCTGACTATAAGGTCAGTACCCCCACGGGGCTATCAAAACCTCTCTTCGGACCAAATTCTTTGTTTTTTATAGGCCAAGTGACAGTGAAATCGAACGATCACGAAAATCCAGGATCCGCGACAAGATGACGAGCATTGTGATAAAAGATATCTTCACTTATATTTGTTTCTTGGGAATTGTTGGCAAGTTAGCATACTCAGAACGTGATATGCACGCTTATTGGTTCCGTGAAGATTTGGTCAATATGTTTAGATACGCGAAATACAGTAACGGAGGGATGGAGTTTGATTCAGTATGTGTTTATTTATTGTTTGCTGTTAGTGTTCCACCAGTGATGGTCTAAGTTTTGTTTTTACAACAGTTCACGAGTCTGTAGTTACACTTTTTGATGTCATTGGGCTTTTGCAGAAAAATTCCATATTCCCTTCACTGTGTTGAGAATGTCGATTTTTCTTAACCCCCTGGATATCCGTGCCGAAAATTTCGAATCCCCCTGGATACCCTTGGTCTTCAGATTCTTACCCCCTGGATATTCTAGGATATTAAAAATTTCGGACTCCCTGGATATCCTTTCTATATCCTCAACAGGAGTGATTTTGTACTTTTTCTGAGAAAGCCCATTTGTTGGTAGTGTTCTACAATCAGTGACGGTCTACGTTTCGTTTGTACAAGTTCAAGAGTCTGTAATTAGTTACACCTTTTGATGAAGAAACCCATAATGTATTATAATCTATTTTCCCCATTACATTTATATATAATCTATTTTCCCCATTACATTTCATACTCTAAGGACCCGAACAATAGGGAGTCCTATTAAAGGGGGGGGGGGGGGTTCGAAATTTCTGTAAAATAGGGTAGACGAAGGAGGGGTTTGAATAAACGCGTAAAACATGGTCTACACTACGATTGTTTTCTTGTACAATATGTTGTTGCCTACAAAAATATTCTTTCGAACAAATCTTTTGGAAAAAACACTCGACAATTCGATAAAACCTGATTTGCACCTTAATTGAAAATGGTTAACTAAATAAACGGGGACTAACTAGATAAGCTTTTGTCACGACCGTGAAACCCTTAAGGGCCACGCGTCTCTTGTTTCCTAGTACTGACATTAACTTCCAAATGCATAAAAACATAAATGGCAGAAGAAAATACATTCGAGTGAGAATTTGCAAAAGTTTTCAATTTCTTTTTGTTTCTTTCTATCATTCAGGTCTCGAACAATGGATATTATTACACGTGGGTCCGTGATACCCTCGTACCCGGTGTTTTCAGCGGCCCATGGTACAACGAACAACTTCTCAAGCACCAAGGTTTTATTGATAACCATGAAAGTTTTCTGGTCAGCATTCCACGTGTCCGACAAGTTCGCACTGAAAAAGGTAACGTACAATTGCCCATACGTTCCTACGTAGCCGACATTATTCATATCTTGTTTACAACTAGTTGAACGTATAAAAATTGACATGTTTTAAATCCTAGCAAACAGAAATAAACACCAAATATATAACTAGTCTTGGGCTCATTCATAGTCAGATTTTCCTTATATTCAGATTCTTGTATTGTCCCGGATGAGTTCAAAGACATTATGGTCAACTGTGAATCCTACTATGAGTTTGCTTCGGAAGACAAAAAGGATTACGGTATAGCCTGGACTCCTTTCAACGCTTCAATCTACGTTAACAGCCGAAAACGCCGCGATGCTGTTTGGGTCGTGAAGGATAGAGGTATCAACAAATATAGATACAGACGGGCTGTCGGAGGAGCGGTGGGTGGTGCTTACCAAACTATGGCGACTGGACGTAATAAACAACTCCGTCGGCGACAGCAGATGGCTTCAGGAGCAGGGGCTAACGGAAATCCGGTTGTTTACTATGTGGCGCCGGAAGCTCTGTTACCGGACGGAACGGTCGTCTCATGTAAAGATCGGTGGGAATATTTCAGTTCATCCGAGCTACGTGGTTTTCCGATACCCGGCCGCGTCACCAGCTACGATGGAGGTGGTTACGTTTCCAACCTAGGTTACAATGAGGAAACCAGTTGGACTGTACTTGCTGATCTCCATTCTCATAATTGGTTTGACCGACAAACTAGAGCTGTATTCACCGAGTTCACCGTCTACAACGGAAACATTAACTTGTTCGCAACTGCTTTCCTTTATGTTGAGAACTTGCCGACAGGTGGCGCTTTCCCCTGGGTCGATTTCAAGCTTTTCAATGGCTACCGATACTCTGCTAAAGACGGTATCCAGAGTCTATGGGCAGAAATGGTGTTCATCATTTTCATCACTTATTTCTCCGTCAGAGAGATCCGAAAGATGTTGCGTTTCAAGAGAGAATATTTCCGTGGATTCTTCAACTGGGTTGAGACCATTCTAATGCCTTTGTATTTGATCATGTTTGTTTTGATCTTGGGCCGTTGGTTGACCACATCAGCGAACATCAAAACGTTTAAAGAGAATCCTAAAGATTTCGTCAGTTTCCAGTACTCCGCTGCGGCTGATACAGCTCTGATGTCAGTTATTGGTATCGTGGCCTTCCTTCTCAATATCAAATTTCTGAGATTACTCCAATTTGCCAAATTATTCTTTGTGACCGGTCAAGTCATCAAGTCTTTTGCTTACCCACTTGCGATGTTCAGTGTCCCCTTCACTCTCTACTTTTTGTTGTTCGCATGGGTTGCTCATCTTGGATTTGGGGCTGAAAATGAAAACTACCTCAGTATCGCTCGCACCATTACCACACAGTTCTTGCACTTACTAGGTACGTAAAATTATGAAGCTTTCTATAATTTTCTTTCAACATGATTTTTGTTATATGTGCTCCGTACCAAAAGCTCAATTTGTATGTTAGATTGCTCTAACTTTCTTTTTCGCCTTGCCTGTTTTGTTTTGAAAACTTTAATTTCAAATTCGAACTTACGAACATACAAAATTTGTTCTGAATATGAAATTCAAAACTGCGTAAATGCCTTCCTTCTTAATGAAATTCCTTCTCAGTGCCTCAAATGTGTATCGAAAATATGTATCGAAAACAAGAGCTTACCGAATAAGCAATGTCGAAAAATGGAGCATCGACTAACCATTGGTGACGTTTTCTGTTAGGTCTGGCTACTCGGACACTATATAGATTTGTAATATTTCTTTGATGTGTTTCTTTTTACTATAGGTGCAACAGATTTTCAAGCGATGATGACGTTGAGCCCTATCTTTGGTCCGATGTATTTTTTGGCGTACACTGGTTTTATGATGTTCATCGTGTTCAATATGTTCATGGCCATCATTTGCGAAGCCATCGATGGTGATTATGATGAGGAGTTTGAAAGACAAGCTGGTGATATTCAAATCATTGAATATATGACTAAACGATTAAAGGTATTATGGAGTTTTTTCTTTCCTTTTTCTTCCCCAGTGTCGGATACAGGAGGCTTTTTTGTTTAGGGGGAGTAATTAGTTTCCATATAAGTTAATGGGATAACTTGCCCTCTCCTCCGTATGTTATAGCCTGCCTCTGTATCCGAGCTTTTCTTTCTTCATTTTATAATTTCTATTAAATTGACTTTCATTCATTTATCTATCTTTATATCAACTTAACAAACATTTTCTTGTTCGTGTGGGGTAGCTTACTGGAAAAAAGGCGCGATTGTTTTCGAGTATTAGCCTTTAGCCACCGCTGTATTTTTTAAAAATTCTAATTTTTATCACCTTTTTTTTCATGAATTTTGAAATTCAAAGCCAAATTGTGGTCACAGTAGTAAGATTTAGACAATTCTTTTGGTACCATTTGAAAGCCCTTGGTCTCCTCGGGTAAGTTATGGCACGTCCAAAAAACTGGTAAAAGTTACCATAACTTTTGCTCACCACTAACCGGTGGAATAT
>JAUJPO010055337.1:0-14346 GCA_032270745.1 Tiaropsis multicirrata
ATAGTGAAATATTTCGTTGAATAGTGAAATTTTGGTTGAATAGTAAAATCGTAATTTTGCTACAAATAAACAACCATCGCCAAGCATATAATATGCTTAGATTTCTATTGCATTAAAAAAGTTATCCAAGCGATGTTATGATTGAAAACCTTTTCCATCCTTCCTGCTCGCGATTCTCTTTTTCTTTTATGTTGTAAAATAAATATTCGATCAGAATCTAGCAAATTATTTTACAGATGTTGCAAAATGTAGTGATATGAAATAAAGATTTCGCCAGTAACTCAAGTTTCATTCTCATCGTGACCCTTGATATTCACTAGGGTCAATATGAATACCTGGCGTTATACGCGAGTTGTAAAGCTCAGTAATGATACTTACTCTCCACAGCTACTCCACTCCAAACAATTTACACATCCTGTATGACCCTGAAAATAGTTTGATAGTATTTTCATAAAAAAATAATTAAACTGAGACACGAAAAATATTTCCCTCGAATTATTAAAAAGGTTCTAAAATAAAAAAAAGTTGTCACTTAGACTTACCTGTAATTCATCTTGCAACCCTAATCTTTGAACAAAAGGTACATTTATTTGAAGAGTCTTCTGAAACTTTCTGTTGAACAAACCAGACTGAAAATAAATAAATTTACATTATTTTCGAGGTTTGTATCTTGTGCAAATTAAATACTTTAATCAAAGAAACTTTCTCGTTGTGGTCAAATTTGCAACAGTTTTTTCCGCAAAAAAATTCTCATTAGGCTCATTCGCGAAAGTTTACACCCGCGAAAAAAAAAATTTCAACCTTTTTTCAAGTCATCAAGATTTGCTAAAATTTATTCTCACAATTTTTTATACTTCACTTGGGTCAGGAAATTCGTTTTTGGCTCCGAGTGGTATTTCCCTTAGTTTAACTTAATTGGCAAGCCCAGGTAAATAAGACTAAATTTCTTATTCGCATAATTTTGAACAAAGACCCATTCTCGAAAGTTTATTCCTGCTAAAATGCAAAAATTTCTCGAGACGCGAAAGTTTCTTCGAATAAAGTAGACGAATGAAAATAAATCCATTCTGAACAAGTCATTGTCTATAAAATAACCAACCGTTGCAGCCATCATCAAAGACGTTTCCAAAAACTAAACAAAAATTTATTTACAGTTGAACCCATGTAATTCGAACTCTCAAGGGGCGGAGAATTTCTCGAAAATTGGGGTTTGTTACATTCGAGAGTATTCATAATTTTATTTTCCTCAAAAATTGGGTTCAGTCACATTCGAGAGTACCCAAATTTTCAACCTTTTTCAGGCCACAAAAATTGGGCTCCATCAAATTCGAGGGTTTCTGGATACCCATTTGTGTGCAAAAAATCAGAAAAAAAACTAATAAACCAATCTTGAGAAAAGCTAACCAAAAATTATTTTACTTTCTTGAATTTCTTGAATTTCTACAGGAAAACTTAGAAAGTAATATCGAATTCATCCCTTGTATTTTTAAAGGAAAACTTTGGTGTATTTTTAAAGGAAAACTTTGGTGTATTTTAAAGGGAAAACTTTGGTGTATTTTAAAGGGAAAACTTTGGTGTATTTTTAAAGGAAAACTTTGGTGTATTTTTAAAGGAAAACTTTTATGTATTTTTAAAGGAAAATTTGGTGTATTTTTAAAAGAAAACAACATTCTTGTCTTTTTGAAAGAAAAGATATATAACTTTTTAATTTTGGTTTACTAATTTACCAATTTATAAGGTAAAAAATCCATAAAAATGTTCAAAAATGCCAAATTATTTCTGCTCTTCCTATTATTGTTTTCTATTTTAAAGCAATTGTTTTTCAAGCCAGGATAATCATTGATGAAGTTGTAAAACTCTTAAAAAGAGTGACATTTTGGAATTAATTACTTTAAATTTGATCTAAATAACATAAAAATTGGTAAAATGAACTGAATTTAAGTCTGAAAATTTAAGATTCATCAAACACAAGAAAGTTTTTGTAAATTAGGCGACCATCGAAAATATGTTCTATGTGATTAAAGTAAGCAAATAAACGAGATGAACTGTTTTGGCATTTGAACATTTTATTCATTTAAGTATTTTTCTAACGTAGTATTTACTCTTCTCTTTGTCTCTTTGCACCCTTGGCGAAGCGTAGAACCGAAAATTACAGTTTTTTGAACGAGGAGCCTAAATATCTGGATTTTTTGACGAGATAAAATTCCCGATTTTTTTTCTCCGCCCGTACGCCCGCATGAAATTTCTGAGCTTCGGGGACGCGAACAGAACATATTTTCGATGGTCGCCTTAATAAACATTTAAAAGTCGCGACGATTCAAGATTTTCCGATATCTTTGTGTAAAAAAAACATAAAAATGTACATGTGTATGTAAATAATATAAAGCGACAACTTGTTTTATAGTTTTTTATTTTCATTTTTGGTTGTTGTTAGTTTCGTCAGTTCAATGGATGGTTTAAAATTTCATTTCGATCAGGTCATCAGCGTACAAACTGGCGGCTATGTGAAGCTTTTCGTTATCATCTTCCAACTCGGGAATGTCTCTTACTTTTATAAAATCTTTAGCACTCAAGATCAAGTTGGCAGCACGTGCGAATTGTACTGGAAGCTTGATCATTGATGGCTAAAATAAAAGAACGAAAGTTTATCAGATATTTTGTCGGAAAGAAAATTCCTCCTAACATTTTATCTATTTACGTATTCCGTATTTTATTTTTCGTCCTATAAGAAGAAAATCATTACTGTTAAATTAGAAATGGAGCACTTGATAGATAAATTTCACTGAGGCGAGTAGGCCAATTCACTGAGAAAAATGTGTTATTTTTCTGAAAAATAACCCGCAATTTTGAAAAAAAAAAATCACACTTTTCGCAAACCGCCATAACTTTTGAGCAAAACAACTTTAGAAAAAAAGTTATATATCTTTGGAAAGGAAAGTTTATATACTTTCTTTTGAGCCATAGCATGACTCCCTGACTATATTTTATCTCAGTAAAACTTTCACAAGGTTCAACCCTACATTTTATGACAGCGAAAAATTCAAGATTTTATGTGTTAAAATTTCTTCCCGCGAAAATTTCTTCCCTTAAGGTAGTAGAACTACTTACATCCATATTGGGTGAAGGTCCACACATATGAGTGTCGCGTTCATTGTTCAGTGAATGTACAAAAGCGATACAAGGGTATTCCATTTCTTCCATGGTAGCTTCTGCTTCCTCTTCATCTTCATCGATTTCACTTGTGGTTTTCGATCGCCGTTTTTCCGTTGACTTCCTCTTGGAAATTTTCTCGTCACTAGGTTTTTCTTCCTAACAAACAGGATAGCAATACGCGAATTCTTAAGTTTAGGTTTTTTTTTCTCCGCGAGCGGGGGAACAGTAGCTACGATTTTATCCATGGAAACAAGGGTAGCAAAGACAACAACAAACTAAGGGGTATTAAAAAGAGAACCGAAACGTAACTTTAAGTACCGACTGTTGACCCCATTATTTTTGGCAGTAGCGTGCACGTGTTGGCTTGGGTCACGAAGTTGGAGCCCCGATATAATCAACCTCAGATTATAACAATAAGAAATTTGACCTCTTGGTTGATGCACTATCAAATTTACCAATAAAAATGGCAAAAAAGGACCCCTTCCCTTGTTGTATTAAAACAATGTATCAAGGAAAACTTGGCGACCCTTTATAAGCACCCTCGCGGGTTCCAATTCCAAGGGGGGGAGATAACCCTATTTAGGGGGATTGTCGAGTTGCAAGAAAAATTCTCTCCGTAAATACTTTCAACTTTTCTTCTAACGCTCTTTCTCTTGAAAACTACGAAAGTCCAAGCAACACCTTTTTAAATATCAATAAAAAGGTTTCATATTTTTGTTTCTAGCCATTTTCGGTCATTCTTAAAAAAAGGCCTTCTGATTTTTTTATTTTCAGGGAGGGGGGGGCTAAGAATGTGGGAGTTGCTGACAACTTAATTTAAGAGGGAGGATAACCCATCTAGGGAGTGAGATTTTCAGGGGGGGATTGGAGGGGTGGTGCCCACTACGGACACCTTTACTGTTGATCTTTAATTGAATGGCCTTAAAATTGTCATCCAGAAGTCCTGACAAACCTTTTCATCTTTATCTTTTGTAGTTTTTCCTTTAGTAGCTTTTTTCTCATCTTCTTGTTCCATACTTTCATCAGCATCCTCGTCCTCCTCATCCTCAATTTCAAGTTCATCTTCTTCATCCTCTGTTTCGTCATCCAAATACATCACTCTAACGTGTTCAGGATAACGTATTTTGATCTGACATTCCAATGTTGGTGGTTTAGCTTCTTCTACATCGTCAACTGTAAAAAAAAATTAAAAAAATTTAAAAATGAATTTAAACTGAAAGATGAAGGGCAGTGATACAAGTGATACTTTTATGGACCTACCTGGTTATAAAATGGAATTAGCCTTAACGACATAAAAATGAACGCACGAACGAATGAATGAATGAATGAATGAGCATAGCTCAATTATAGGCGAATTACAGCCATTATACCAGGGAAAGAGAACCTTTGTCTGTCTGATGAATGTGGGTGTCTTTAAAATAAACATGTCATAGGTATCCAGATAACCATCTTTGTGCAAAAAATCAGAAAAAAAGAATAAACCGATTTTGAGAAAACCCCCAAAAACCTCTTTTTCAGACCGTTTTGGGACAAAATCGGCTGCAAAAACTAATTCTCAAAAATCGCGCTCCGTCACATTCGAGGGTTTAAGGCTACCTATCTTTGTGCAAAAAATAATGAACCAATTTTGAAAAGTTCCCAAAAAATTCTTTTTCAGGCCGTTTTTGGCTATAAGCCGCAATTTTTTTTCCCGTTTTAATCAGGTTCCATCATATGTTAGGGTATCCAGATAACCATCTTTGTGCAAAAAATCAGAAAAAACTAATGAACCAATTTTAATAAAACCCCAAAAAACCTCTTTTTCAGGCCGTTTTTGGCCAAAATCGAGCGCGAAATTTTTTTCTCAAAAATCTGACTTCGTCACATTCGAGGGTTTCTGAATACCCATCTTTGTGCAAAAAATCAGAAAATTTAATGAGCCGATCTCGAGAAAAGCTCATAACTAACTAACAAACGAACGGACAATGGTTAATTTATAGGACCTCCAGGTAGGTCAAAAAATTGGACAATGTAAAGAATCTAGATTTGAATAAGGTTCATTAATAAGGAGATTTTGTTTCACAAAGTAATCACTAGTTTAAATGATAATTACCCACTTCATGACAAATCACTAAATAACCAAACGAAAAGGAACTTTAATGGGAAACGCTCTAAAGTTTTGGCAGTGAAGATTTTTCCTTAGTGGCTCAATCGTGAGACATCGGCAACAGTAGTATTATACCTTCTGGTGGAGCATGACCAAAAGGTGGTAATCGACTTCCAATAAAATCAGACGACATCGCATCAGCTGCCTTGTTCACATCAATATGATCAACCAATTTTGATAAGTATCCCTTGATCTTTTCTTTGAATTTTTTTACTTCAGTGTCTTTTTCATTTGAGATTTTCTCTTCTTTGTCATCTTCAACATATTTGCTCATGTCTTTTTGTGTACCAAGAAAATTGCGGTAGTTCAATGGGAGACCTTGTCTAAAGGTGACATCATCTTCCATTGCATTTTCGATCGCCATACGAACAGCGTGATCCATAAAATCACCCACAGAGCTGGGAATAAAAGGAAATAAATTAAAAGACGGTTTTAAATAAATATTTTTTTGCAGCTCTAAAGGAATATCACACAACTGGGCGATATAAGATCCTTTTAATTAAAAAACCTTAAAATACAGAAAGAATGTAGTTAAATAGAAATTTTTATTTTGAATTGCTGTGTTTGTACAAATTGAATTGATTTTTAAATTAAGTACGGAACTTACTGATTTTGGTAAGTTGACATTGAAATATGCGTGGAGTGACTGTCTCCAGCTGTTTTGGCTTGGTGTACAGTGCCACGTGGGAAATATAACATATCTCCTGGCTAAGAAAACGAAGAGTTTAAAATCGTAACGGACTTTGGATTTACTTCAATCTACAATCTAACCTTATGCAAAAATTCTGATAAATCCTACTTTCCAGGAAATCCAAAAAAAATCGTTTTCAGCTGTTTTTTCTAAAAAGGAGACTCTTTCACATTTGAGAAATATGGTTACACTAAAAAACTATTTACCTCCAAGGTACATTCGTAAATAGGTTCACCAATATCATCCTGGAGAAGATCCTGAGTGTAGTCACGAGAGAGTTCAACATGAGGTTTGTATAGTTTCCAGGTCTTTTTTCCTTCAAGTTGCATGACGAAAATCTAAAAATATTGGTTGAATAAAAACCCTTAAGCCTTGCCAACAAAATATTTATGTATATTGTCCTGTTCCCTATTTCTAATTTTGAGCTCAGCTTGCACTGTGTAGTCAAATTCAGATTTGAGGTAAAATCTCTTTTTATTACAAACCTTGTTGTGTATTATGTTTGTCTGCCCTTTGCTAGACTCATTTTCTTTACAAAGCCTAATCCATTTACAGACAGTATATTTTATGTCAGGCTGCAAACATAGTTTGAGAGAACCTTAGTCTCAAACCTATAAAAGAGACCAACCATCAAACTCTGATCATACCTTTTACTGAATCATCATTGCTCAAAATAATAATTGTTCATATAACTAAGTAAAATATTTTGAAAAATATAGCTTTGAGAATAATCAACCAAGAATGAGATCATTGAAAGCAATACTTTGGATTATAATTGACAGGACCTGAAAATATATTCCAAATAGCTAGAAAAATACCTCGACATCGTCACAGTGCGGAGCTAGTCCTTGAGAATTGGCAGGTGTAATATAAACATTTGCTCCCACTAGTGAATTGAAATGAGTTTCCAACTTCTCCATGAGGTTCCACAAACCATCCTGATACAGAAGACAAATAAAAAATAATACCTTATTAAGGGTACAAATTTTTGTGGGAACTAATTTTTGTCGTTTTGCAGTTTCTATTGTTTTATAATAACAATAAAAAGCACAATATCTGCAATAATAAAATCCTGCTAAAGAAGACAAAAAAAATTATTAATTCACTTTTAAAACCATTCCTTTTACTAATATTTACTCTCACGAAATGTTTGCATGCTGAAGTGTTGAAAAGATTCCTTAGATTTTTATACCTGAAATCTTTGAGGTTGATGAAATTGCAGCGTGGCTTGTTTTTTCTCCAACAGTTCGTTTAAGTCTTTAAGTGAGATTTCTTCTCCATCATTTAAAAGTTCTTTTTCTCCATCAACATAACGACAACAGTTAATATCACGTTCAAAGAATAGTTCTTCTTCCTCTACAATTTCTTTTAGGCCTTCCAGAGAGAACAAATTGCCATAATATTCTAAAAGTAGAGATTAAAATATCGATGATTTGTTTTTGAAGCTCAAAAATATTAACTGTCCAGCTTCCTAGCCACACAAACGTTGCTTCATTAATTTCAATAAGTGTCCTATGCGCATTACCTTATTGGTACTAATTTTTGCGCAATGTCGCGCAGAGGCCTAAAAATGTGCAAAATTTAATACTGAAATTATGCACAGGGAGGGAGTGCACGAAAATTAATACCATGTTTTTTTGTTTTTGGAAAGAAAGTGGCATTTATCTTTAAAATATTTTTAAAAAATTTAAAAATTTCTTTATTTTTATTTGTATGCCTAGAAAAAAAATATATAGGAGGCCTTTGTGCGCAAAAATTAATACTGATAATTTGAAAACGATTGGCTGGTGCGCGAAAATTAATACGCACAAAAAATTTTTTTCTTCATGCACAAAAATTAATACGGGGTAAAATTAGTACCAATAAGGTAGTAATGTGTTTTAATACATTTAATTGCATTAAAATTATTTACCAATTATGTTATTCCCAACAGAGTGTTGGTATCCTTTTCTGTAGTCTATATTAAATCCATGCATGGTTTCTCTTTTTTTAAATTTGATTATGGTGGTAACATGAAAAAAAGAGTTTTCTAAACTGAAATCTTACCTGTATCCTCACGTTTAATGTGAAGGAATTTTTTTTCCCAATTCTCTTTCATAAAAGTCTCAATGGAAACTTTTCCTAACAAAGTACTGAAAGTTTCTTCTGGAGTTGTGACCTGTAATTTTCCTGTTCCAGCTTTTTCATTCTTCAGTTTCTTTGAACCTTTCACATCTCCATTGGTTGAGACTTTTCGCTTTACCATTTTGACAGATTGTTTTGTATTGGTTGAACTTAACTGTTGAATATAGTTGGGAATATAATTATAATAATTAGGAAAACAAGAGTTGTTGGCTGAGCTAGCAGAGAAATTTCCAAGGACTGTGCTCTACCACTGTTTTCCTCTAAAACATGAGTTTCAATGTTTTCAAATCAGTGCATGAATTTTGGACCTCACCTACCTAACAGGGAAGGTTAGATGATCAGACAGAAAAAAAAACATAAAGATAAAGTAACCAAAGGTAAAATAATTGATAATTAATAAAAAAATAGGTAAACCTGATGTTACAAGTTAACAATTTTTATCTTCGATCAAAACAAAATAAAATTTATGTCAAAAAGTCCTACGTTTAGGTCAAAGGTCAAAATATATTTTATAAGTTTTCTGAACCACAGAAAAAGGCTGTTTCATGTAAGGCCTTGGTCTTTTATGGCCTTGTTAGAATTTTGAACTAGCAAGCAAAAATATGTAAAAATTGTTGTGGGCAGTAGCACACACATATGCAAAAAAATCATTGTACGGGTAAGTGTGTACTAACCTCTAGTACAAATGCAAATAATATCTAGCACAAATGCAAATAATGATCTAGCACAAACATGCAGCACGCATAGTGAAAACAATCATCCACGGAAGCAGTCACTGAGGCAACTTTTTTTGCGAATTATGTTCTTGGCCTATCCCTGTCCTAGAAATTTCTATCTGTTCTTTAAATGCTTTTGAGATTTCGTTTTCCAAGAAAATTCATTGTGTTCTTTACTTGAAAATCAACAGGCCTTTAAATACTTTGTTGTTCCTAGAAAAAAGAGTTTGTTCTTAAAAAAATTTAAAATATGTTGACATAGAAAAAGACGTTTCTAGAAAATTTGATGTGTTCTGAAATATTTCTAAAAAATATGTGTTCTAATAAAAAATTGTCCTTTGTGTCCTAGATATTCCGATGTATTCTTAGCCAAAACTGATGGCCCTAGCAAATCAGAACACATCTCTAGTGCAATATGTCTGAAAATAATTTTCTGTAAGTACACATGGCACGAGGAACTGATGGCCCTAGGAAAACAGAACACATCCTCTAGTGCAAAACTTGAATTAGTTTATGAAAGTGAATGGATTAAAAAACTGTTGTATTTTCTTCAGTTGAATTATATCCCCTAGAAAATTTTTGTTACATAATATTTTGACAAAATTTTTACCGCCTAGGAAAAAAGAACAGATATTTTCGAGATTTTGCTTTGCAGGCTGCTTCTTCATCTAGTGCTCCTAAGCAATTTTATGGAAAAATCTGAATTATTTCCCGATTTCACAACTGAAAAATGTTGGAACTTTAAGAAAGAAAGTCAGTTGGTCGGCTGACACGAACACAAGTTATTTACGATTGTGGTCTAATTAACACAAAGAAGTCAAAACATATCTCACAGAAGAGACAAATGATAACAAACTTTGTAACTTCCATTACATATTTTGTTTTCCTCCATGCTGTCAAAAAAAGAGGATTATTTTAAACCTTAATGTTACCTTTAAAATGTTTGTTTAAGAGAAGGGGTAAGGATTAAATAAGGGTGGTCAGGATTAACCAACCTGACGGCATGTAGTAAATTGGCAGCAACCTTGGACTGACTACCCTATTCCCCTCACATGGCATGGGTTGACCTGTGTGAAGGTTCACTCACTTGCTAAGTTAGCTAGGACACACCAGCCACTTTTTTAAATTTTGATATAGTGGCTGGGTTACAGCAAGGATTCCAAGCAAGAATTCCAAAATGGAATCCTTTGTTAAAATTGATCTTTGTCACTGGACTTTTTTACAATATTGGGCTATTCCATTTTAAAACCATACAGGGGTATTGACGAACCTTTTTTTCAAGACTCCCTGGAAGTTTACAACATCCTTTTCGTTGATTTTCAGTGATTTTCTCAGCAAGAGGCTGGAAAAAATCTACAGTATGGAGTGTTATTTGACCCCTGGAAATCTTCATGAATACCCTTGGAAATTTTTTGAAAGTACTAAATACCCCTTGGAAAAAAAGGGGTGAAAACCCCCTGGAAAAGTACGTCAATACCCCTGTATGGACTAAAAATGGAATAGCCCATTCCTCAGCTAAGAAAAATGTCAAAATTTTGTTATAAAATATAAAATACAAACAAGGAAATGTAAACAAGAAGTTTGCAAAATTTGATAGGTTCTTTTAACAAATGTTGGGAATTCAAATTGACTGGTGCAACCATGCTACTTTTTCATCAGAATCATAAAAAAAGAAGTAGCAGGGTCTCCATGCATGCATGCTAAAGCTATTGCCAAGTGAGCTGGGAAATGACCACTGTACCACGGCGCCTTTTTAATGAATGGCAAACAGAAAAGTGGAAGAAAAACTTCGTTGATTATACTTATTTCAAAAATACTTACAAAATATGTTACACCCTTTCTTCCACCATATGACTATACTTCCACACTACGAGACTGCAGACTGTACGACGACAATTTAGAGCATAGTATTTAATGGCACATGGTGTTGTCAGCCATTTCCCGCGCTAGAAAATCGAGATTATTCCAAAGATTTGATTGGGTGAAACATTTCATTGGATTAAAAAAATAGGGAACATGAAATGTTGTGATAAAAACAAACAAAATGGTACCTCAAGCTGAAGTTAAGAAGTTACTGACTAGAAAATGGTTTCGATTATTTCAAAACCATCAGGCAAGAGAAACACGACAGATGTCAGGCATCAAGTAGCAAACAGAATCATAGATATCGGTTTACAAAGTAAGATATATAGATGATTTCGTTTGTTTATGTTTTTACTCATGTTAGGCATGTTCTGCCAAAATTTTGGCAGGCTAAAAACATAGGGTAAAATCTTGTAATATATCTTTATTTTTATTTATATTTATTCAAATTGAACCACTCCACATCCGTGGGCAAACTACTACTTACTCCTTAGGCGTCGTGGTACAGTGGTCATCGACCTTGATCCCTATTCGGGAGACCAAGGTACGATTCCCACTTGCGGCGGATCACTTGTGACTTGGCAAGTGAACGAACCTTCGCCCGGGTCCACCCATCCCATGCCATGTGAGGCTTAATAGCGTTAACACTGTTGCGAGAATGGGCTATATAGCCTTCTGTAACTTAACCAAATAGAGATAGATAGATACAAAGAGTTTTGTTTGCAAGTTCCCATTTCTGTGACCGGTCCTTCTCCATGGCCGCACCTAACGTCTGGGGTCCGGGACCTTCTCACAGAAATGTTCACTGTAAAACTTCATATATTCTATCTAAATATAAGTATGTAGGTCTTTGTTTAAGCATCCTATCTTATCCTCATATGGTAGTCGTCATCCAATGACAAAATTGAAAGGAAGACAAAACAGGAGTTGACGTAAGAAGCCGAGTATGAAAAACAGATCCTCAGAAAAAACCTCGGAAAAATCTAAATAAAAAAAAACCTCAGCAAAAGTTTGAAGTATTGGTGGTCTCAGACGTCCATGTCGCTTATCTAAAATTACCCTTCAAATACTAAAAAGTTCTCTGGCGGCTTTCTTCGCATACTTTTCCATCTTTCTTATTTTATATACATCATTCCTCTTAATTTCACTTCTTCCAATAATGGTCGCCTCCTCTCTGATTTTCAGTCTGACAATTTCGCATTTGAAAAGTTGTTCCATTGTGTCATCTGTTTTTCTACAGACTGGACATGTTGTGTTTATTGTCCTTTAAAATTCATTTTCACCTCTATCATGTTCAGCCTTATTTTTATTATATTCATCATTGTTTTTTGTCTGTTTCATCTATGTATTTTTTTCTTTTTATGTTTTTTATGAATCTTGACTTGTGCGTTTAGTCCACTCTTCATTTTTGTTTGCTTTTGCTATTTTTTCTTGTATCATTTTTTTCTACCTGTTTTTTCTCTCTTCCAAATTTGCACAATTATTTATCGTTTTTGAAACGTTCTCCCTGCTTCCTATTCCACAAATTTCGTCAACAAATGTGAGTGATTCTACATTTATAGAGTTTGAATAAAGGGTACTCACATTTTCACTTACTTTATTCACCTTCTCTGTCGACACAGCGCACAGGGTGGGACCCCAAATGGTTCCCTGACGTACGATCTCTTTGGTCTTTATTTTGTTCGTCCTTCCAAATGATTCTTGCTTCTTTGTTCATTTTGAAGATAACCATTGCTTCGTTCGCTGGAACACCTGCTTTCCACACCTCAATGATGCAGTCACAAAGCCACAGCTTATAGAAACACTTTTCTAAATCACCGCAATATATGTATAGATTTTTGCATATTTTTTCAAATTTTCTTTTAAAGGACGGATTGATTTTCCATTTTTTTTGTGAATGTGAAAGGTTGAAAGGTTTTAATAAATTACTGGTTGAAATTGTCACACTGAAAACAGAACTTAAAAAGGAACAGAAAAGAAACTTTTATTTTTTCAGGATTCAAAATGATGTCTTACACATTCTTCAACCAAAATGGTCTTAATCAAAACAATTCTTGCAAAGAAGAAGATGAAATTATGAAGAATTTCATGTGACCTCATAAAACTTACAAGCTTGGCCGTTTTATGCATCTTTAGAATTTTTACAATATTTATCATATTTTACCCGACTGATTGGGTAAATTATGATGTCAACTTCATAAAAAATAAGTTTCAATTTTATTTGCAAATGTCCTCACTCCATGAAGGAGGAACTTCAAATGAATTCCTTATATATTTTTTTTCTTTTATGCTCTCTGTAGACTGCACTCCATGACGGGGATGACATTCTGGGGTATTTTTCTTACCAAGAACGATTTTTGGCCAAGTTTTTCAGGGGTAAAGGGATCCCACCAGGTCTGTGACACGGGGGTGCAACTATGTACACATGTATTTTCCTGGTCAATTCGTACAGCATTCTTGGCAAAAAGGATTTTTGGTGTTAATGCAAATATTTAATTTTAAAGAAATTCAGATCAGGAAATGGACAAATGAGTCAGAAGATTTGTCAAACGACACAAGCTTTCCTTTCGCAAGGCGGATAAGCTGAAGACTGTTAGAGCTGTTGTGACCAAAGAAGAACTGTTAAGATATTTTAATAACATTGATGAAGAATTGGAAGGTAATTGTTGTCTCTGTCTTTTCTCTGTCTTGGGCTATTTTCTGTAACCTTTTTGCATTTTTCATAGTATTCAAACTTGATTTTCATTTTAGGTGTACCTGCCAACTGTATTTTCTACTTTGACAAGACAAATTTAGCAAACAACGTCAACACAGGAAGGGTAAGGCATTATTCCCGTGAAACACACTTCTGCTTGTTGAAATAGGAACACAAAGTACGACAAGGAGAGCTTCGATGTACCGTGTAAAGGCTTTTTATACTTTGGAATGTACCAACGAGCCATGGAGGTTTTTGGAAGGGTTTATTTATACCAATAATGACACGTTTTCTTGGTTGGTAGTCTTGGTCAATAACCTTGAAACATTAAAATCATTCCCCATAATAAGCCTCCAAACGCTAACCAGCTATTCTTATTTTTTCTTAGGTCATTGTTAAGCGTGACATGCGAAGAGTTGAAAAGGTTATAGAAACCAGCAAGCAGAATTTTTCAGTGATGGTTTAAGGCGATGCAGAAGGCACTTTCCTGCTTTCAATGATGGTCTACAAATCGAAATAGGTTTGGGAAAAATGGACAGCTATACCAACTCTACGGTATACTAGTTTCAGAATTAAAGGTTAAACTTTCGTTAAATGATGTTATGTGTGACGTGTCACCAAAACTTGACGAAAAATGATTTAATTGGGGGCAATCGTACACGATGGTTCTTATCATGTCTTCCTAGCGCCCTTATGTAGCAACTTTATGTTCCTAGGCGGTTTTTGTCTCTTCTACAGTAAATACAAGAAAAAATTTCAAAAAGCTAAAATTCTGTATTTTTCCCACCTAAACTAGAGCTCTATTCCCCACTTTTTCCACGATCCCTGATGGAAGAGGACACTTCAACCGACACTTCATCTGAAGATCACTCGAACCAAATTTTACCGCTCCTGCGATGCTCACAAACGACTTGTTACGGTTCAAACGAAAATGCACTTGTGTGTATGAACTGCGACC
>JAUJPO010055348.1:11274-28785 GCA_032270745.1 Tiaropsis multicirrata
TTTTTGGATAACCCTTTATAGCTGATTGATAACTGTTTACTGTTGGATTTTGTTTTGGACACTGATTTTTGGATAACCCTTTATAGCTGATTGATAATTGTTTTACACTGACAGTAGGGGCCACTACATCGATCGGCGGTTTTTCTTTCATGCGGCTGAAAACTTTCGATCGGCGGAAAAAAACCTACTTCGATCGAAGTAAATTCGTTCGTTCGAAGTATGGCAAAAAATAAATCTAGCCTCGGGAGCGGAGATATCGAAATGGAAGTTTGTGCTTTGGTTACACGTAAACATAAGGATATCATATTTAATTTCACCGCATGGTTTTGAATTCTACCGTGCCATTCAGAAACTATAAACAGAAGAAAATTATGTGCTATTTCTTACTTAATTTCTTACTTACTTAACATAGCATAACTCGTAGTTTCATTTCACTTTTATAACATCAAATAATTTCTTTTTTAGTATATAAATAAGAAATTAAAAAAATGGTGAGAACAAACAAAGATGCTTCAAGGAAACAGCTCATGGAGTGGGGCTTACTGAAGAACTCTGATGATAGACAGAATGACCCCGAAAGTAATAGTCAACAGAGTGAACAAAGTGCATCTGTAAATACATTTGAAACAGTAGAATCCACAAGAGAGGATGTAGATACTGACTATAATGGGTATGACTTAGTAGAACTGGAAGAATTGTTTTGCGAGTCTCAAAACATTGCTGATTTAATAGTTGATTCAGAAGATGAAGAGGGACATGCTGTTGAAGAATCTCCTAAAAGAAGAAAATCCCCGAGAAAAAAACAACCTATCAAGAAATGTTAGTTATATAGCATTTTTTATAATTTTCACGGCCTTCTTGGGGGTTCTTGATTTTATGTTGTTTTGAGCTATCAAATTGCAGTCACATGATACATTATACATTAATATATCTTCTTTATGAACTGCTGGCATAAAGGTACCTAAGCTTTTTAATTCCTGTACCATTTTAATAGAACATGTCATAACTGAGCTTGATGCTGGCACTTTAGAACTTGAATAACACATAATTTTTGTTATTTTTATGATTTAGCTCTGGGTCCCAAAAAGCATCATACAGGATGTATATCTACCAGGAGGATGAAAGATAGGCAAGCAAGAATGAAATCCTTTTATCAGAGGAAAAAAACACTGTTGTTAAAAGTAAGTGTTCTTTAGACAGACAAATATCAAATGCATGTATAACTAAAGTAACAAAAGATTCTATATGCTTTATTCATATAATGTGTACAAATGTTATTCAATTTCATCAGGGTCCAAGGATTCACTTATTGTTTCCTTTTCTACCAGACTTTGAAGACTGTAAATAAAGTCAATATACACTTGTTTTTTCTTATTCTTTACTGTCTTTTCATAAATTTCCTCTTGAAGATTTTGATTTTGAGGACTTAAATTTTCAATGCATTCAAAAATTATGACTTTTAACTCAGAGATGGTTCTATTGATTAGTTTTTGTGCCTCAATCTCTTCATCTTGTGTTACATAAATTATTGCAAGGTTTGGATCCTGGTTGTTTGTTTTAGCGTCGATGTAATGAGATATATTTTCTTTGGCAATTGAAGGGAGGGCTACCAAATCAGTTGATAGTACTTTGGACTTGTCGATGCTTGTGTGTTCTCTTTGTGATTTTGGATTCGTCAAATAACTTTGCTCTCTCACGTAGGATCTGACATTTGCAATTTGAACAGCGTTTTTCCTGTTGTAAGAAGGAAGCTCTACAGAACTCCCAGTGCTGTCTCTCGGATCGATCGAGTCCTTCTTCAGCTTAAAATAAAATTTTTAGTCATATAATTACAATGTTATTTTTCAAGGCTGAGCAAATCCACTTGATCACTGGGGCGAAAATTAAAGTCACTATCACTAATGGAGATACTGGAAAAACAGTGAAGTACGATAGTAGCAACACCTTAATTCGTAACGCTGCGATCCAGTGTGGAAAATCATCTCTCCCAACGAGGGAATCGAATAGGATCCAAAACACAGTGAACACACCCAAAAAAGTGATAAGATCCCGGGCTAAAATCGATCAAATGGTGGTACAAAATTTGCCTGGGAAAAAGAAAACTCCGTCAGTAAAGCCTCACAAAAAAGTTACTGGAAAATGTAAGGTGTGCTCAATCATATACGCGTCTGCTAAAGACAAGGCTTTCCGAAAAAAGAGGACCCGTCAAACCACCTGGATTGGGTGCGAGAGACCTGGATGCCAATACTGGGCCCACGCTTGCTGTGCCAAGGTAACATTCAAACCAGGAAAGAAAGTTGAAGACCATGACTTCCTTTGCCCTGATCACCGTTCTTAGACTTTTGTAAAAATAGAAAACTCTTCTGTTCAGAAAAACGCTAACATAGCTCACCTTTTTAAATGTAAATAGGAAAAAACATGTTTTGTTATTTATTTATCTTATGATTTTATCTTTTTTTAAAAGTAAATAAGCAGAAAAACGTTATGTATATTTGAAAAATAGAACTTATTCGTCGAAAAGTTACATACCTTTGTTAACTCATCTAAATTTCTAAAAACTTGCAACCACTGAGCTTCTGAAGGCACCCCGGCTGTTTTTAGCCATGATTTGGCTTCCTTGTTTACTTCTTCTAACGTTGCGTCGCCCCCTTGGCACTTATTCAAAGTTTGAGTTCTTGAAGCGGATATGTACTTCCGCATAACTCGGCTAAGATCCTCAGGCATTACCACTTGATCCAAAATGTTTTGATACAAAATGTTTTGGTAGATTGGATGCGGTCGGCTGTAAATTAGGTGAGATAATTGTGTCATCGCGGCATCAATTAATGTGTAGTTGCATTTTCTAACACCTTAAAAATCAAAAGAATGAGTTTGTTCGAAGTTATGCTTCATATGATTGAACTAAACTTATATTTCAATGCAAACTTACCTGCCCTAAGCATCATCATAGCATGTAGGTAGCAAAATACAGTTTGTTGCATATAAATATAATTCGGATCATCGATTTGTGCACACCATTTCCAATAACCGTCGCAATTAGCTCTTACCTCTGAAGAAATACACTCCCTTACATAAGGTAAGACTAACTCCAATGAAAGACTATTGTATGAAATTTCGTAGAAATGCCAGATTTTGTGGTGGTCAGCTCCTTTTTTTAAATAATCTTGTGCTTTAGGAGATTTAAATCCAAGTATGTAACCAAGTTGTTTGGTAAAAACTTCCCAATTCAGTTTCATAAATGATTTAGCGATATTTATCTCTAAATGCAACAGGCCCATAACAGGGACTAACCAACCAAATTCTCGAATTGGATCTACCTTGTAAAGCACGAAACACTTGTGTTCTTTAAAACTTTCTACTCGGTAAAAACATTGCTTGCATTTGGAACAATTCCAGACATGCTCAATAATATCCCTAATGATGTTGTATGGAACTCCGTCGCATTCTACAAGAAGCCACTCACGTGTCCCTTTTCCATATTTCCTTATGCCACTTCGGATTCCAATTGCCTTAAGAACTTGGATGATATTTTCGTAGCCGTTCGGATTGATAAAATCTGGCTCACCTGTTCGGAATATAACTTTAGGAAGAGCCGATGGGAATTTTTCAAAGCTTATGTAAGGGTTTGGTTTGTAATTACATAAATCTAATGGTATTTTCGGTTGAGATTCTTTTGCTACCTTACCACCGCAGTTTCGACAACTTCGATAGGATGGATCTGATTCACAGCCGCATTTCAAGCAGCACTTCTGGTTTTCAATTTCTGCCCGCTCTTTCAAAAGCAAATCAATACTATCATTGCTATCTGTGGAGTTGTGCTGTTTCAAAACAGTTTCAATACATTCATTGATAAAATTGTCTCTCGAGCTTCTAAAATTTTCTCCAGTATTTGTTAACCTGCCGACCGCTTCTTTTTTCATAGTGTCGCGACAATCCCACATCCATTTATCAGGCTTGTATGAAACATCTTCTTGCATCAAGTTATCTGAGTCTAAAATCATCCATAGATGACTTGTAATTATGCTCGTGGGAACAACATTGGTCTCAGAAATTACGTAAGTTTTGCCAACTTTTTGGCTATTATCAAACGCAGCTTTTACTAAGCCTTGTGGAAATGATATAGTCTCCATGTTCTGTTTTTTCAGCCAATTCGTGATATAGGTGTATCGTCCACCGGGAGATCTGCTTCCTACAAAGTTTAAAAACGATTTGCAATTGGTAAAAGAATAGCAGAGTAGGTTTTCAACCATGTGATTTGGAAGGACAAGTCGTGAGTTTATGCAATAGTAAATCATCTCAATGGCTTTTGCAAAAATTTTCAACTTTTCCGTGCTCGCTGTATTAACATCTATTTGGCAAACACTTGTCAATAGGTAAATTAGCTCATTGGGACGATCATTCAACCATTTTAAAGGGCAATAATTCATTACATCTTTCAATGTTTCTATTTCACTGTTAGCCTTTAATACAGAAATGTCATCCTTTATTAGGGCATTAAGTTTATCTCCGATATCAACAAATATCTTGTTAGCCTCGTCATCATTATCATCTTCACTCGTTTCTTCAGAACTATTGGCTTCCGTTTCGCAATTTCTTCTACTTGCTTTTTCTGCCACCTCTACGCAGGTAGGGCAAATAAAAGTGGTATTCGTATTGATAATTTCTTTCGAAAGCAACATTTCATACGATTGTACTTTGATTCTTTTCTTAGACACCAAGTCAATAAGTCCATTTTGGGAATAAGAATCATCATGGATCGTTGATTTACATACTCTTTTAAATCGGCCATTTTCATCTCTGGGTTCAACATCTGGATTGATTCTCTTACTTCGTCGATCCATTCACGTTATTTTATATCATTTTACTTTTTAAAACCTAGAAAAAATTTAAAATGAATATTATCGACAACAAAACACCAAAATGTTTACAGATAGTGGCCTGGGATAGTTTGTTGGCTTATAGGTTGATTAGGTGGGCGTAAGGTACTAAGAGTCTAAACATTAAATTTAAACTTTCAAAAGATATAAGAAAAATGAATGTGCATATAATATAGATTAAATATATATTTTGTCGTCAAAAGTCTGATAAATAAACAGCCTTTTAACAAATGACTTTACCAAATAGATTTCTCAAAAACACAAGAAAATACACAAAGTACAACTGATTAAAAAGGACATGAAAATGATTTTTCATCAAGCATGACCACTTTTTCAGATCCTTTGAAAGATGAAATGTTTTCTGACATAAACTTGAACACTCTTTGTGCACTTTCATCAAAGCATGTAAGGTAATACGTGCACGGAATAACAGCACCCCCACCACACCGATCATATCCTTTTGTATTCCGCTTGAAGGATTGACGAAAGGAAGGTGTTTTGCTTTGCATTGGCTTGTCAACCGAAACACATGTTATTTCTCTAACATCGCCATCCTGAAGCAATTTATGGAACAAAGCACATACATTTGCAGGCACTCTCCCAACGGTCATGCCAGCTGTATCACGGACAGTTTGTTTGCTGGTTTTACCCTTCGCCTCCTTTGTCACTCGATCATGAAGTTCGACAGGAATATTTTTCAGATCTGGAACCTTAATAACCATTGCATGAGGATCGTAGCTGTTCCCTTCGTCTTTTTCAACAAGCATTTGAATAGTTGGATATGGAGTCACTTTGAAAATATGATAGCCTTTAATGGTGGAATCAGTAACGTGAATGACCTTCATGCTTGGTTGATATCTGCAAAAGAAAAAAAAATTCCGAGTTATAGCTTATAAAGACTTCAAATATTATTCTACGACCAAACTTACTCAATGTCAGCCAAAGCATTTTTACTTGAAGGACCTTTAAGTTGGTCTGACCATGTTTTAAACATGAACATATCTATTATTCTTAAGAAAGGATAGGATAACCCCGATCGGAAGAATTTCCGCCGAACGAAGTCTCGACTGTTTTACTAAGACTCGCGCGTCATCGATCTAAAGAATTTTCCTTGATCGAAGGAAAAACCGCCGATCGATGTAGTGGCCCCTACTGGTTACATGCAAACTTGTTTACATGATAGGCAGCCATCGAAAAATTGTTCTGTAGAAGAAGAAACAACTTAGTTCTTTAAATGTGTTACTTTTTCTTTGGGGGAGGGGGTTTCAGGCAATATTTCAAAAACCCGGAAATTTTCAAATCAAACCTCAATATTGCATCATAGATCAACTGATCAGTCAGTTATTACCAGATCATTATGGGTTCCTACTCCATGACCATATAACAGATTATAAGGCTAGCGTGGTATACTCATTACCGTTTTTCAACTGCATATAATATATTTTCTTCTTCAAGGAGAAAGATTTTATAAATATAATGAATTGAGTAAATAAGCGCGGTATACAAGCTAGAACAGTATCGATTAAGTATCGATCATATCGAGTAGAGTATCGATAAAGTATCGGTGGATATATATTTCATGAGCTTTTGAGAACGTAAATGGGATGCCTCATATATTGAATTATATCTTGACCGGCCGAGCTACACAAAAAAGTGCGAAAAGAAATATTCAACATACCATTATTGCCCGGGCGGCAGGGAGGGGTACTAGGTTTGCGAGGTGACGGACCAAACATCGAAAATCGACCCTTTGAGAGAAAAATTTAAGTCATTTTCGGGACCCTTTGAGATAAAATTTTCATTGAAAATAAATATTCTCAGGTTTTATGAGAAATGTGACCCTTTGCTTTGTCTTTGAGATCGGAGTACAATTTTGGGACCCTTTCAGAGAATGGGTTGTGTTTTTGTACCCCTTACAGAGATTTTTGAGGCCTGAAAAAAGAACCCTTACCGCGCGCACATACCCGTACCCTATTTTTCCTAAGTACCTAAGTATATGTATTATGAAGTGTTATTTTAGTGGTTATGTGTTTCCTATTCTTTTAAATTTGACAATCTCTTTTATTTCAAAATTTTCTTCAGATATATTTGGAATGATTAAATATAAAAAATACTATATAAAAAAATGTAAAATCTTTGAAAATACCTCTTTTTAGTTTAGTTTATCTCTTTAAGTTTCTTATATCAAGGCTTTTCCTTTCTTTAAAATGACTGATATATTACATATCTTCAGTATATATATAAAAGTACAATTGCCGAAAATATCCAGTAAACAGTAAGGGTGTCATCTTCTGTTGCATCATTTTAAATGTATCTTGCGTACGAGATAGAATACTCGTCACACAACTTTGGTGATACAGCAGAAAAGATTCGCGCGCGTGTAATAATTACGTTCAAATTACGATAACGTTAGTTCATCACACTTCCAATTAAGGAATCACGCCGAAAAGATTTCTTAATGATTAATCGACGTGATTTCTGTTCAGTCTGGTGGAGAACCGCAGCGCTGCGGAATAAGACAGTCGCCCTAAAAATAATGCGGGTTTCAGTTTCCAACGTTGTTGAAAACGACAGCTCTAGTGCTCTGCGGAAATCCGCAGGAAGTATAAAATCTTTATTTAAAGAAGATTGGAAAATCGAAATCGCCAGGACCAAAATTCTTATTCTTATCTGCGTCTAATGATGCAACAAAATTGTTTTTTAATTGAAGACGAATTGGACTCCCGGTAATTTCAGCACCTGTTTGTGCGCTACTGTGTCAAATTCTGCAGCGGGAAACTCTTCTTCTATTCTTTATTAAAGAACAACGAAAAGCTGAAAATGAAAACTTTCATTTTGACTTAACTTAAGAATGAATCTATAATAAAAATATTTCAAATTATGATGCTATTGTGGCGCCGATTTTAATTTAACGTTGGATTGTGAGAAAAATAGTCACAACATAACAAATAATGAATTCCAACAACGAATATAAGAATATAATAATAATTATGTAAAATATTAAAATTTAAAATAAAGATAATGTACTAACTAACAAGATGCGTCTACAGATAAGATAAGTCTACAAGCACAATAAACGTCTGCATTTTAAAGTTTGGTTTAAAAATATATATATCGATACTAACTCTGTTCGGATTTTAGGTTTAACATTAATTTGGCCCCATAAGCTAAAACAGCACGATGGTCAAAAGAGTTCATCGTGGATCATATCTAAGAGCCTTGTGATTAGGGATAGCTAAAATTTGCAGACCACTACAGTGATTACGAATTTTTATTAAGTATAAACGAGTCCCTCATAGGAGGATTTAAGCGACAAAGAGTTTTGAAGAAACATATATCCGCAATCACATCAGAACGAATAACGCCATTGTTGTGTAAATTATAAGGGCTTTATCCGGTGTTTATCTAGATCTTTACCCATGGTTGATTTAGTTTAAGTTTCTGCAGAGTCGTTGTCCTCTCAGCCATGCCATGTTGTATATCAAAGTATTATAAAATTAAATACGTGTTTTATATGGCGAATAACGCCATATGGAATATCTAAATCACGCGTTATATATTTCACGACCATGGAAAGAAATTTGTAATCAGGTCAGCTAGAAAAACCCTGTTGCCACGATTTATTGTGGGATTGAAATGGATTCTTTTTGCTAAAACTTCTACTTCTTTGCTCGTGTCGAAGAAGAGTACGGCAATTTCCACGCCTTCCCGGACGGTAAATAGAGGATCATTTACAGCGATATTTTTTCTATACCTATACATACGAGGTTTAACCATCGAAATAATGAAACAAATATGCCTTTTTATAAAAAGATCAAGTCGATCAACGATTGCCTCGTTTTGAATTAAGTGCTACGGTAACTGAATCCAAAGTGAGCTTTTATCAAAACTTTTGTGGCTATTTACTTGGTATACGGGATACTTTTGAAATGAAATAATATATTCAATCGACGAGTGGAATTTTCATACCCTCTTGGGACATTTTCTTGGGTGTGTCGTGGTAAAAGCTCTTCTTCTAGGGATTTCCTTTACTTAAAAATTCAAGTGAAAAGTGGAATTCACCCCAATCTGTAAAAACAAATTAAGTGAAGTGGAATTTCCACGCCCGTATCTACCAGGTGGTAGACTAACAAAAAAGTTTAAGTGTTTGGGCGTTGGACTCGTTAAGCCAAATAAATAGTTCTCTTATTAATTTATTTGATTCATTCGATAGAGGAAGGTCTAACTTAAATTTTGAGGTATAACGCTTTTCATATATTTTACCATTTTGCCAGGGGTGGTATAAAGGCATACTTTACTTACAGGCAAAAGAAATAAGATAAAAAAGGAGTACTTTAGGCGTACAAAATAAAATTCGCGAGTTTTTGGTCTCGCAAAAGTTTCGACATAAACTTTCGTGAATTTAAAGAAAAAATATTTTTGTCGAATCGCCTAATTTTCAAAAGCATAAACTTTGTGCGAAAATGGCCAAAAATCGCGAAAGTTTCTGCTCGCGAAAGTTTGTACGTCTAACTGATGTATTAAATTTGATTAATTTGATTAAATTATTTCCAAAATAGTACTCCTTTTATATGACTTCATCAATGCTGCCGTACTTTGACAAAACCACAACCACAAAGTCCACATAAGTTGATTTTGAGAAAGTCACAAAATACTTTTTTGTACAGCCAATGTGTTTAAACTCTCTTTGAGACTTGGCAATTGGGCTAGGTAATATGGTCACTGAGTAAATTTAATTAAGTTTAAAATATAAAGATATTGTTTGACCGAAGACCGGAAAATGAACTTACCTTGTTTTGTCAAAGTAAATGGAGAAATGGGCAATAAATTTCTAAATTTAATCTCGCAAAACTTAATACGAATAAAGCAAAATTTTTGTCAACAACAAAATATATACTAAAAAGAATACTTCACCTTCAGTAAAAAAAACTATCATCATTTTATTCTTATAAAAAAACGTGTAACTGTGATCAACACGAGGGCACTCGATTTCCAAACGATTGGGCGAAAATTCGGACCCTTGCAGTATAGTAAAAATTTGCCAATAAAACGACCCTTACAGTGATTTTATCAAACATTTCCTCCAACTTTGAGAAAAGAATTTCTAGGTTTTCTCATATTTCCTACCCTTACAGATACAGTTGAGCTGGCTTTTGCCAAAACCTTGAAAAGTCTAGCATCTAGACGACTAGAATTAAAAAGTAAGTAAGTCTAGGTGCGCAAAAGTTTATTGACTACAAATAGACTTTTTCAAAAGTTACGTCGCAAGCAACGACTGCCTTGTTTTGAATTGAGGCACTATGGGAACCGAATCCCAGGGAGCTTATCAAAGCTTGACTCCATTGATAGATGTGTCATAATCACTTTGTTAATTGTATGAAAACGAGGCAGTCGTTGCTCGTGACGTATTTTATGAAAAGGTCTATACTACAAGAATAAAGTTTATACAAAAAAAAGGACTAAAATTCGCGAAAATCGCGAAAGTTTGTACGCCTAAACTATTGAACACAAAATAATTTTACTGACAAGTGAAGACTCCAATATTAACATACTTTTCCTTAAAATTGTCCCTTATATACGCATCAAAATGTTCAACTGGTACCATACAAACACATGCACCATGAGGAGGGCTTGCGTGCGAATCAAAAAAAAAAACGTCATCATTTTCTCTGATAAAAGCATACGATTTTTCATTGGAAATCAAGACAAAGAATACGTCGGTCGTAAAGTCCAATGGAATAGTGGTACTTGGACCTATGATATTTCCAGATTCCTCCAACATTTCAATGTTCATTGAATCTGGAAGTAAAGTCAAGCCCTCCAGAAGATTCAAATTTGTCAAATGTTGGTCTTCATGAAGGGTATTGCCAAGCTCCATAGCACCAATTAGAGTTAAAAGTTTATCGCCGACACTTTGAGCTCGTCTGACAAAGTACCCAGTCAAGAGAGCAATAATGGTGCATGCAGAACTCCCGTTTCGTCCTCCAATTGCTCCTTGACTGAGGTCGAATGGAAGACACAATCTAGTAACCTTTCCGTCGATAGTCGTCGTCAAACAATCATCTTCGTTGAAAGACGAGACCTCCATTGCCAGGTCTTTCAAGGTATCGTGATTCACCAGTGGAATCACCAAATCTTCTTGTGGAACGACTTCTTCTTCCACTTCTTGAGCTTCCTCATCTTCCAATTGGATTTGAAATTCCGCCGGAATTGAATGGTTGGCGTTAAAGTTAAGAATTGCGCAAAAATACTGAACACCCTCAGCAAGTCGATCTTGTGCAAAGCTCATCCCTCTTTTTGCCAAAACAATTTCAACATCTTTACTTGATTCGGTTTCCTGGGGATACAAGTAGTTGTATTACTATGAATATGTTTAAATTGATATATTAAAATACTCTACCGGTTTTTCAACCTGTTTTGAATTTGCTCATGGATCTAGAGAATCTTGCAAAGAAGTAAAGAGTCCGCATACTTTTGAGTTCTGATAAAAACAAATCAGCAACTGCCAAAAAAAGACTGCTTATCGCAAAAGTTTCATGAAATTCGTAGTTTATTTTTTAGATTACTTAACCTCTTTTTCTTGAAAGCTTAGCGTGTTTGATTATATAATACTTACAAGTATAGATTCGAGTTTTGCAATTTTTGTTCTGTAAAATGACAAATAGCTGTTCATGTCACGTTTTAACAGGTCGAGTTCTTCTTCGGATCGTTTTATTTTCATGTATAGTTCAGCAAGCAATCTTTTATCTTCGGCTTTAAAGATTCAAAAAAAGGAAAATTGTAATTTTTATAATGTTCCAATACTTATTATTTGTAATTAATAGAGAAAGATTGTTTTTGAAGAAGTTTTACATCCTACTTAAGTCGGGATGAAATTAACGGCGGTTATTTTAACACGACCAGTAATTTAAAGGAGACGTAAGGTCAGGATTTTTGCCCTACTTTTTTATAAATTTTTGAAAAATATAGATTGAGACGATCGAAATGAGCTATATAACATAAGTTTTTTTTTCAATGCGCAATAATAGACATTTGAAAATTCTTTCTTTATATTAGCGTGTGACGTTACACAGACATTCATCATTATATACAGATTGTTCAGTGGGAGGAGACATTTCAATAAAAAATAAAATAATAAATATCTCGACAATGAAAAAATATTTTTTAATCGTTTTTTTTCCAAACTATTATTTTTAGTTGTAGCTATCTTCTGTGAAAGAATCAACAAAACGACCTCCTAAACCTTACGTCTCCTTTAACGTAGGATAAATATACGCGAGTATTTAATTAACGCGGCTTTAATTAACGCGAGGCAAGCCAATTCGCGTTAATAACATGAGTAGTTATTAGTGTAATAAGGCAGGTGGTTTTCGAATAACTCATAAAAGTTGTACCTTGTAGTCCTTGGTTGTTTTGGCTGTACACCCACGGAAATTTTCCTTGATTGATTTTCTGCTTTTCATTTTGACTGATTTCACTTTCTCCAGCGGATTCAAGTAAGACCAAACACTTTTTGATAGCATTCGTACACTTGCCAATATGCATCCGATACACCGATCTTCTTTTGCATTTATCTAAAATGAAATTAAACTATTATTCAAAAACTATCAATCTATTAAAAACTCGAAAAACTTGCATTCTTTACTCTTACAAGACAATACAATTCAAATTTTTGATAACAAAAAGACAGGAGAAAAACGGAAATAAATGATTTGAGTTATTGAAAATATGTAATACCTCCACGCTTTTTTAAGGTAGCTGACCAAAAGACTTTATCAAAAAAGTGTTTCTCAATCTCAGATTGAATGACTGGAATAACTTTTCCAGCGATGGTTGAGAGGATGCTTTTCTCAATATCTGCATGTGAGACTTTGCTTAATCTGTCCAGAAGGGATTCCTTTGCCTTTAGCGTTCCAGGAACCATTTTCAAATCATCAAACCCATCCAGTGTTGTAAATTTTGAAAACCATTTGCTGGTACTTTCTGGTAAGGAGTTGATGGAATTTGACTTTAAAGACTTAAGATCCAAAATGACCAGCACGAACTGCTCATCTGCCATTAGTTGCTCAAATTGAATTTTGTTTCTTGCTATAACCAAGTTAATTTGAAAATAATTGACTATGAAATCTATAACCTCAGTACATAAAAAATGTTCCGTATCAACTGCTTTTTATCCATGCCTTGTTAGCATATGAAGGAAATCAGATACTTTAGTATCAGTCTCGTATTACAAAATGAGGAGAATTGTGCACAGTAATGACAATTCTTTGGGAAAACTCGGGTAAATCTAAATGTTTATGTGAAAACCCTTACAAGTAAATGCAGCAGTTTTGATATCCTCGACGATTGCTGGCATGTTTTCGGCATTGGTGTTCGTCTTTTTGGCGTGGTTTGAAAAATCTTCACGAGCGTTTTCCAGTTCTTTTTCTATCTGAAATTTAAAACATAAATATAAAAAAGACCGAGATTCATTTTTAATTTTAAGCCCCAACTAACAACAATGTCAAGAAAATTAGTTCGTAGTCACCAGCATTATTTCAATACCAACTTTGATAATATATTACAGCAATTACAAAGAGGAATGAAAGACACAAACTACGATGTCGGTAGTAAAAAAACAAGAAATTATTTGGCACATTTCATTAATTTATTAAACCTTACCCGTTGGAATTTTTTGACAAGACTTTGCGCAAGAGATTTAATTTTGATACGATTCCAATGCATTGCGTGCTCTGTGATTGTCTCTTCTCGTCCTGAAACCCATAAACGTAAACGTTTAAAACAAAATTCATTAAGCTAAATTGTATAATCCGAGGTACTAAATAAGTCAAACATGTTTGATATCAGCTCAATGATTCATGTATGTATAAAATGGAAAAGTGAAAAAAAATGAATTAAGGGAAAAGGTAAATAGTAAAGGATGGCCTATATAGACATAATTGATTGAGTAGTAAAAAATCATTTCTGTTACAAACTGTTATTAGTATTGTACAAATTTTCAAAATTTTAAAACATGTTTTCACTGATTACCAATAGTTGCAGAGAATAAAATCTTACTTTCAGGAAGTTGGTATTTGGTTGTATTTCCACATCTGGATATATAACTAAAAAATTGCTCAGTTTCTTCTCCTGTTGACCTCCAAGTTCCTTCTATCCATAGCCCATCCCACTGTACCTACAAAAGTAAAAGAAAAGAATGTTAACACTTTTATTAAGCAAAAAAAAGTTATCATTATTTGAAAGATATAAATTAAAAAAAAACATTCGGTTTTTCCATCAAATGCTTTATTTCAAGCAAATAAAATTTCAATAAAAAAACGACACAATAGGGAAGATGACAGGTAGCAAAGGAACTTCGAGCCAATCGAGAATCTTAACAGGACACGTTATTCCTCTCGTTAGTTTTTCAGCTTACACAAGACATCGTAAAGTAGAAATACTAACCTGGCATTGTATGCTATGTCCTTTAGCATGCATTGTTGATAAGGCTGGCTTCATTAAGTTACATAGATCCGGATCAATCCTTTGAGCAAACTTCCACAACTTACACATTACATCTGCCCAGCAATACTCTACTCTCCACTTTACCATGTAATGCTTCATGAGGTAAAGTGCATAGCCATAAAGTTCGCCTTGTTTCATGTTTATTGCTTTCTGTGCAATAACATGTCGACATGTGGCTACCTCCAGCCCTGTATCGTCCAATGACTTTTTCTTTTTTCCAACATTCTTGGCAGCGGTCCATACTCCACCACAGATATTGTCATTCTCCTGAAGGAATCACAAAAAATCACTAAATACTATTTATTTAATAAAATATTATTTCTTGAACTTCAAATTATTTAGGGAAAACAAAGAGCTTTTGCGGGAAATGTCTAATCATTTTTTCAATAACCAATAAACAATTGACTCTTTAAGATTAATGTTGTACATGCAAGAAAATTAAGTGAGTGAATCTTTTTTGCAACATACAATCTGAATCGGTCTGTTTAACCAAATAACCAAATACACAATAGTTAAAATATAGATGGAGAGACTTACTACCAAAACTTATAAAATGAACCAAACCTGCTTGTATTTAGTTTTGGAGTCATAGATCTTTTTGATGAAAGTCTTTACATCTTCGTCATCCACAATAAACATATCACCATACAAAGATTTACAACGGCTTCTGTGAAAAAATATAAATTGAAATAAATATAAGAAAGCTAACACACATTTTCAGTTTTAGCTAATTTGAGCTACATTATTGAACATAGTGTGGTATGTACTTGTACGAACAAAAAATAACATAAAAAACCTACATTCCAGAAGACTTGTATCTGTAAAGTTTACAATTACCATCAACATGGCAACTGTGTTGAGCAACGCTACAACAAGGACACTCAAACCAGCTGATATTTTGTAAACGTAGCATTTTGTGCTGGCATATAGACCACTCCCGAAAAACAATGCCAAAAGGATGGGAGTATATTGAACCAAGCTGTAACATAATAAAAGTGTCATGGAATAAGTTTTGCAGATTCTAACAAATTTTTATGAAATTGACTTTAAGAAAACTGGTCAGTACCGAGTGCATACATTTTACATAGAACGAAGGCCAAACCTGTGGTTAAAGATAGAATTGAAACCAGCATTTATAATAAAGTTTCAAAAAAATATACTCTCACTCGTCCATAATAGCTTGTTAAATCATTTAATGAATCCAAAAACGATTTCTGCGAACTTCCTGGCATCCTTTTCCTGTACACATCCCAGTTCAGAAAGACTTCTTCTTTAATAATGTATGAAGAACTCTTAAACGACGAAGGCCAGTATCCACATGAAATAAGTGTTGAAACATTAAACGGGTCAAATGTGGAATTACAAAGGGAACATTGACAAAGAAACTTCTGCAGCTCGTATCGACCTGAAAAAATATTTTGATGTATATAAACAATTAAAAGAAAAGATTTTCATTCAAACTACCTTAAAGATAAAGATTTTTGCAGGAATTTAATTTTGCAGATCTTGGGCTTTTTATTGTTATAGAACAATAGTCTTTTGTTAAAAAACAATAGAAACTGCAAAATCCAAAAAACTTAGGGTATTAAAACTTTGTGAAATTATTATATACTGCACCTTTGATTGTAATAACTACACATGTTTCGTTTACATCTAATATTTTGAAGTTGTAAGTTGCAGTGTTGCATGTTATGCATTTGGAAATAAGCAATGGTACACGTCTAGCTACAATTAGAATAAATGTTAAAATATTACATAAATATCTCATTGTCAATATTAACAAACTGAAATGGTAATACAAGATTCTCATTCAATTTCAACTCAAGATAGATAGACATTTCATCGTTTTTTTATTTAAATTTAATTTCGAAAAGGGCAAAATGGTAAAAAGCAAAAACAAAACTATTTTTTTGTTCTACTTACTCCCTATCTGTATACCACCATCGTTGTCTATAAATTCATTTGGCGAAATTGGCTTGAAAAAACCATCCAACAAAGCTTTCCTATTATGGAAAGTATGCTTTGAATGCTCAGCGACGTCACATGAAGAACAAAAACAAGAACAACAATCTTCACAAAAGATTGGTGGGTTTTTAGAAGAGCAATTGAAACAGGAGTTTTTAACAAATTCCCTATCAAGAAAACTTTCAAGTGCAATTGTTCTCTGTTCGTTCCAAGCCTCCTGATTTTGATGTTGTCTCTGTGTCCAGGATTTGCCTCTTTTTTTCCATTTATAATTTTTTTTAAAATTAATGCTGTCAGCAAGTGAGTCATCCACCTCTATAAGAAAAATTAAAAACTTCAGACAAAACTTCCTCAGATAATTATAAACATTTCAAGCTTATGAAAAATTTGACAAAACCTTAATATTATAATATGTTAATAAAGGTTAATGAGGTGCAATTAGGAAAATATGTATTGGTGTCAAAGATGGATTAAGTCAATTGATTAAACTGATAAAAGATTGACACAAACTATTCATGTACCAAACTTAGACAACGAACACCTTCCATTGGTAAGTTGAATCGTTCAAGAAAAAATGAGAAAAATGTTTTCTTTTGAATAAATCAAAATTGTCCTAACTTTTAAAAATCATAAAATCATAATAAAACAGATTCAAATGCTGTTCACCTTCATTTTGTCTTTCATCGCAAGTCTCCAGGTCAGAATGGTCAGCTGAGTTTAAAGAAATTACAAAAAAAGTTATTTCTAAATTCTGTAAATTTATTATTTGTATAGTCATATTGGTCTACAATCAAATTTAAGACATTAAATATATGTCTACAATTAAAGATATGATTGCAAAAGGAGCTTTTGGGTTACACATACACAATATTGTACTAGGTCAATGGAAAGTTGACTTATAAGGAAAATGGAATTCACTAACCAAGTTGTTCGCTTTGGTAATTTGAAGCACTATTGTCACTTTTTTTTCTTTTGTATCTTTTATGATTTTTGTAAACCCTGTTCCCCAAGTTATCCCTTTCGTAGACAACCGTTGCTGGTTGTCTCTTCTTCCTTTTCTTTTTGTGTAATAACACAGATCCAAATGAAGTGGGGGGCATCCGAGATAACGGGATCACGGGATTTGGCATATTTCTTAACGGGATTACGGGATTTCGACACAAAA
>JAUJPO010055349.1:0-14342 GCA_032270745.1 Tiaropsis multicirrata
GCTAGATATAGCTTTAATAAGTGGGCTAACAGATGTACTGAAACAGAGTAGACTAAAAATGTTGAATAATGCACAAATATGTGAAACCTTAGATGACTTGATTTATGCAATGCCTATTTTACTAAAACACACGAATCAAAAATATTTAAAACAAGCCTTAGAGATCATTTATAAAGCTTTTTATTCAGTGTTCATCAAATTTACATATAAACTTTACTTTTGTATACTTGATGACATTCCAATAACACTTTGTCACCATTCTCTGGTGCTCCTATTAGAAATTGTAACTGACCGTCATTAACAATTAAGCTAGTCACAAACCACATACTCCAGAAAAACTTTGCGAAAAGTAGTTCAGTCTTTATAAAATTTCAACAGGAACTGTATTTTAGTATACCTTAATGTCACTAATTTTGGCAGTAATTTAATTTGGTGGATGACCGAAAAAGTTTTTTAAAAGGGGATTTAATTTGGCGGATGCACGAAAAAAACTAAATTTGGCGGGAATTTGATTCGAGTGACTGAACCTGGCTTAGACATCTACGCTACGTTTGTTTTACCCGGTTTTCTACTTTTTTTTTATTTCAGAAATTCACCAATGGATTTTATGGGGATCGGATCATTAAAAGTAATCATTCAAAAAGTCGTCGCTCCTTGTACAAGCGGAAACCGATGAAATCAGCGCTCGGTTCCTCGGCTATCGTTGCTTCACAGTCCATCTATCACAACGTAAGAATGAGATGTTTTATTTCTTCTCCCAAGCCTATAAATATTTCAGAAAATCCTTAACACAAAAAGCACAACCTCGGAATTAAGGCTGTACGAACTTTTCAAAAATTAGCAAAATATCACGTTAGTCACTTTCCTAGTATTCTTCGTGTTTTCAATCACTTAAAATTACTCAAAGATCTCTGACAGATCGATCGCATGAAGTGTATGGCCTTGAAGAAAAGATTACGTCATCCGCCCGCACGCTGAAAAAGTTGAAATGACTATGACATCAGACTGAACCAATAGAACCCCGGTGTTTCCTTTTCGACCATTACAAAAAACGTTTTTGGTTCGGTTAGGTGTACCGGCGTGAGCAGCCTGAATACAAATATAAATATTTTCATGAAAAATGGATTTACCTGGTCTTGTCAAAGCTATCCTACTTTTATTAGTACAAAAGTCTCTAAAAATTGCTTGAATAAAAAGATACAAATTTTTGTCTCGATGCTTCATTCTCCAAATTCGTTTAAGAGACTTTACTACGAAAAACTTGAGTGATACTTAATTTACTTCTCATTATTCTTAGGGTTTGTTATACAGAGTTGGAGATGTTGTATGTACATCAGACATTGAGGGAGGACCAACATATTACGCTCAGTTGAGAGGTTTCCTTCAAGATAGTTATTGTGAAAAATCAGCAATCATCACCTGGTTGATACCTACCAAACGCAATCTGTCGTCCTTTGATCCCATGCTCTTTGTGCCAGGTAAGAAGAATCTCTCCTTTTCTCCCTCTTTGAAACGTTAAGATGCAAAAACTTTACAAATTTCTTTCAATATACTTCTCAATTGCTATGTCAGTCTGATTTCATAGGCTCTATCGATAATGAAATTTAAAAATGTATAATTCTTTCAAAATGCCGAAGGTTTTTGTTACTAGTACTAAATTTTAGAATCTCAAATCGATCATATGTAAAAGGGAATACTGAGTCAGCAATATTCAAAATTGAAGTTGTTTTTGTTTCAATTTTAATTTGTATTCGAACGTTTGAAAACGTTCGATTGTCGAATTTTAACGTTTAGAAGCGTTCGATTTTAAAAAGGGCAGAAGCCGGTCCGAAGGCTGTTTTGTTATTGTAATAACTACCATTGCCACAAACCTCAGATATCGGGAAGATATCGCGGTCTGAAGTTATAGTTAATATCCGTGCATTGTCAGCACGCCAACGCAAGACCAAGATCCTACTCTTATATAGCCGGCTAGAAACTTTAATAAACGTAGAAACGTCTTTGAGTTAACGGAAGGAGGTAGCTGAAAAGGCTTCCGTGTTGGCGGAATTGATAGTATTGATGCTAAGAGATTAGAGGGCAAAGCTTTTGTTTTGCTCTGACACCCTTTTATTTTATGGCTCCAAACGGGCGAAGTTTTTTCTTTTTGACCACCCGGTATGAAGTATTGATTGTTACCATGGTGAAATCTTGTGTTTAGTGGTTTTGCTCTGTTTCAGTGACTTAAATTCAAAACCAATGGGGATATCAAAATCGGAATATTTCATTGGGGATACGAAGTTCTATTGTTTTTTGCTCGAAAAATTGATGGGATAATACATTTTAGACGGGCAAGATTTAGTGGAATATCAAAATTTCTATGGGGATGGGTCTTTTTCCAGTGCAGAAGGTCTTTTGGACCTGTTTTTCCAGTCGGTCCCGGCATGTTTGCAATTTTTCTACAATAAGGGCTCAACTTTTATCAAGTACTTTGGGTAAAAAAGCTTCTTTGTTAACCTCGGTCAGATTTGAACCAGAATACAATCTTGCTCAAAAGGTCTGTAGACTTTAACAAATGTACCCCTTCCTTCAAGATTGATGTAGATAAGGTCAGCTATAATTGCTACCATATGCTAAAGTATAGAGGGCAGTTATATTGTATGTATATATGTCTTTTAGTGATTTTCTGCTATTTAAAAAAAAAGTCTACAATGTTATGACCGTGATCGTAGGTTTCTCTTTTTGACCCGAAAGTTTTTTTCTGAAACATTTACTTTAAAAAAGGGGATGACATTAATTCGACATTTTTACCTTGTCATTCGCTCACGTTCATCTGAACTTTGGAACAATGACACTTTATTTCTTTTCTGATTTTTGTTCTCTTGGAGAGTTTTAACTGACATTTTTCCCCTCTAAAAAATGAAATTCCAAAAGAATTTGACAGACATACTTTGACAAGTCCCAAGAAATTTTTTCAAAATGACTTGACTCTAACTAAAGATTATGTTCAACTTTTTCTCCAATAGAAAAGTCTCTTTGCAGGAAATATTTGTTAAAAATGGCTTTTCTCCTCCTTCATCCATGTCGACTTTTTTGCCTATCCTTTATCAAACTATCCTATGTATTCCTGATACATTTTCGAGCTAGTTTAGTGAAGTGTATACAGGGTACTTTTTAGTGCTAAAACCTATTTTGGTACTTTGTACCATTTAGCACGTGACTCTTTAAACTAGAAATAAGGAGGCGGGAAAACGAAAGTGAAAATAAGTGAAAACAAACATGGCTGCTCTATATGGTAGTTATCAGTATATTAAGACTTATTAATATGTTAATCGCTTATGGCAAGTAACTAAACTGAAGTAACTGCAGGGATATATCATCATGTATTCATAGATTTACATTTCTTAAATGCTTCTGGCGAAGATTGAAGCATTCTTCATGGATTTGTGTCAGCCTTTTTTTGCACAAAGAAACATTGATTTTACGTTTGATTTTGGTTGGAAAAAGGCTAGCAAAATTTGAGTAACATTCTAAAAATTAAAAAGTGACAAATTCTGACTAACTGAAGAACCTTATCAAAAATTCTGTATAGTTTTGGTGTAAAAACTTTTAATTAGTATAAATTTTATAATTCTGGAAATAGGAATTTTTATCAATCAAAATTTTGAAAGAATACGCTAAAAAGAATTATTTTAAACAAGCCAAGAAAATCTCAAATAGACCTTAATGCCAGAATTCATCTCCACAAACAAATCTGATCATTAATATGGGTCTTTCAGAACCCCAATATACTGCATTACGAGAACTATTCTCTCTCTTTTTTCGCTATTGCGTGATAAACAAGTGAAAAGTCTTTAGAATAAATTTCTAGCAAGTATTATCCTTGACTTTATAAAAGAATTTGTAATAGTATCCACTATAATCGAATTAAGTCGATAGGTTTGTCGAGAATATCTTAAGAGCCCTAGTAAAATCTATCGAGTCACAGAAAGAGAGACAAGCAAGATTATTCAAAGTTCAAAGGTGACATTAAAATGATTAATTCTTTTTGATGTTTCGTTTTTAAAAAATCTCAAAGTTTTTATTTGTAACGAAACTAGATTGTTGTGAAGTTTTTCATGCGATTCTTCACCGCCTTTGTTTTGGCGACCACGCTACATCGCCCATCCTTATTCTCGAAGTTCTCTTGCATAATTCTTTTTATAAACAACTTCAGTTTTGGGGCTAGGATTTGGGTTCTTAAGGACTTTATCAAGATTTCAGCATAAAAGTTGCTAATAGAACTTTGGCAGTTTTTCATAACCAATTAATAACTCGCATGACGTCAGTTGATTCTTTAGAGTTAGCAATAATAATCTCTTCTTTTGTAAACAAAGCAATGCTTTGACTTCACAAATAAAGGTCTTGAAATTGAGAAACAGCAACTCGCAATTGATCAAACGAGTCAATTTGCACTGCTAACTCGACATATGTAAACGGTCTCTTAACCCTGCAAACTGGTTTTAGTAAGATATATCCTCACATTTATCTAGGATCCATGGTCGAGTGGTTAAGGCGTTGAGCTTAGAATTGAAGGGTCCCGAGTTCGATCCCCCGCGAGGCCTTCGGTGGTGAGAATTATAGGACAATTTTTAAAAATAGTGCATTTCCGAAACATTATCAAAATATCTATCTCAAATAATAATAATTTATCCGCAGGTTTAGATGAAGAAACACCGCGACCCATGAGTTGTTTTGCATTTGTTTGTCGTGCGTCCACAACTCTCTTCAAATCACCAAATATGCACCCACCATACAAACGCTCACAGTGTGACCTCAATAACTTGATACATGTTGCAAACGCTATGAATACCAACGAAGAAGCAACCGGTTCAACTGAACAGACAACAGAAGGAGAAAGTTAATGGCGGATATCAATTGTAGGACACTTGTGACACTTGCTGAATGTTAAATTTCGATAAGGGAAGGTGCCCGACAGACGTTGATAGGAGAACAATGCTCGAATAATATTGGTAGTAAGGAAAGGAATACTCTTGAACCAGAAATTGCGGATTGAGTTTTTTTCTTAGTAAAAGAAAAAGCTCACGAATGAGAGTACCAACATTCGCGCAAAATGTCAGCAGAGAAAACCATGAAATACTTGAGTAACGGTAAATTAGGAGTAGCTGTGAGTTGAAACAACCAAAATATCGTTTGTGACTGACAAAACGGCTTTGAAGAGACTACTTTTCGTGACGTCGTCTCCTTAATGAAATTAGAGGTAAAAATATCATTCGATGTTACTTGTTAAACAGATTTAAATATATCAGTATTTAAAAAAATCTAATCATCAGATGATTGTAAGGGAGACAGACAATTTCCGTTATCGACACCAGAGGATTTTACCCAGCAGACACGTGACGTCAACCTTCTTTTCATGTCCAATGACATTCTGACGTTGAAACAACGTTGTTCGTTCTGTATCTGCTGGATAATAGTGTTGGTTGTCGTTGACCTTGTTTAACGAATTTTGATGGTGAAAATTTATACAACGAAAAAAAATAGAATGCTTTTATGTTCTATTTATAAACATCAGAAGTTGTATCACTTGTAGTCTGTACACAACTGGAAACATTAAGACTCTTCTAAAAATGAAACAATTTTCATATATTTTTGTGGCTCGACCTTTTCAGATTTCAAATTATCGTTTGCTGGGATAGATTTTCGAGAATCGTAAACGTTAAAAATCAAAGCCCTTTAATCTGGTTTCATTGAAATGTTAACTCAGTTTCGTATAAAATAAATTGAAAATAGTCTTATCTTGATTCCAATATAAGCGATAACAGTGTTTCATCCAACTTTATTAATTTCGGCTTAGAATCTTCCAAATTAAAAATTTCATCAAATTTTGTTCCCAAGTAAAAATAGAAACTATAAGATTTTGGGAAATTAAGATTGAGCTATTTCTGATTTGTTTTCCATAGTTTAGTTTTATTCTATATTTACAGCATTTCAACATATTTACACTTCTTCCAGTCATCCCGCCCTTCAAAGTAATGTTAAGGATCCATCACTAATGTTGTCCCGCCCGTGAAAAGTAAATTCGTCCGAGTATCCAAAATACGTCATACGGGCGGTGTGATGGGCGGGAAGACGGGCATTTGTTCTTGGTACGTCATACATTGAATATTCTGCATGCTGTCCGGGGTGACGCAAGGATAGTCAACCGGGCATCTGTTTGGCGGAGTATCGTGTTTCCGGAGTTGAAATCTTTTGCCTTTCATTTCGCGTTTATGTTTCATTCGTCGGTTTTGGAACCAGATTTTGATTTGAGCTTCAGTCAGATTTAACGATTGTGAAATTTCTACTCGACGTGCTCTCGTTAGATATTTATTAAAATGAAATTCTTTTTCAAGTTCAACTACTTGTTTTTGACTGAAGCAGATACGCTTCTTACCCTGTTCGCCCGCTGCGCCCGTTGGCGGTAGGTTTTGTTGGATGGATTCGGTATTGCTGTTAAACAAGTCTATTGTTGTTTCTGTCAGACTGTGAACTTCTGATTTCATCTGGTCTGCATTATTGTTCAAATCCAAATTGTCCATATCTAGAATACGAAATAAACAAATATCATTAAAAGATTTATCATATCCATCACGTAATCTTTTCTTCGAAATATCCCAAAAACCGGCTGTTTGCCACGAATTGTATTGTTAAAGATTCTTAATAAGAGTGACAAGCGCACTGGTTTTGAAGACGCCTTCGTACAAAAGATTACGTAATTGATATCATGAATGCCAAGTTTTATTTTGGCGTAGACTGGTCATCATATGAAAATTAAAAAAATTATCGAGAACCTCTGTCGAAAACTATACTGTATCTCTAACTCTTCTTACATTCATAAATTTTAATGTAATTTCGTTTACCTGGTGAATTTTATCACTTTGGCTTAGGACCTTGTTATGGCCTTGTTAGCAAACCAACATTGAAATACAACAAAGCTCCATCCAACATTTTATTCAACATCACAGAACAAAGTCGATAGAACTTCACTCTTTAGATATGACTATGGAGAACTTTTAAGCAACCTTTTGGTTGTCTCACGGATGGTCCACGGCCAGTAGAAGTTATATTCTACTTGTCTAGCTGATCTTACCTTCCAAGCGTTGAGGTTTTCTGGTTCGCTTGATGTTCATCCACTGATAATTTTCTGTGTTCCACGATCTCTTTTGTTGACCTTGTTTTTTACGCTTATTGTCTCCATCGCTCAACATCTGATATTGTTGTTGATCTGTCTTTTCTTGTTGTTGAAGGTCGTCTTGCAACATATATTCTTGTTGCATATATGGGAATGTGAGGTCTGTCGGCCCAACACCGTTTTGTCTTAATTTTTCCATGGTTAAGGGGCTACATGTTGGTGGAAAGTATTGCAAAGTATGTGAGTAACCATGACAATTTAAGAACTGACACGAAGCTGTTGTGGTAGCCATGTCTTGTGTTGTTAACGCTGAAGGTAGCTGTAAAGTTTCTTCTTGATTGTCTGTATGTTTTGTTTCACACGCTGTTGTCGAGTCTTGCATTTAAGACTGTTTAATAATTTCTTCGATTTCAATTTCGTCCCTTTTATATCATGAAGTGTTTCCAAACAAACAACAAATGATCGGTTGCTTGGAGCCAATGATGTAATGTTTGATAGAGGCACGCGTCTACAGCGCGCGACTTAACGGGTCGCGGGAAAATGTTTTTTCTTGAAGATTTTATTGGAGATGAGCTGCAATCGGTTTATGATGTGACTGTATACTAAAAAAATAATTTCGTGATTCTGCTTCTTTTTTTGTGTTCGTTGAAGCGACCGAAAGTCACACCGTCGTCAACTCTTTAAAAGCACATACATCAAGCGATTTGTCAGTGAGTTTGGTCGCCTTTTTGTTGCTTTTCTATTGATCTGTTGATGAAGAAAAAAAATTTCGTCTGCTCAACTTCGTCTCCGTTCAGAGAAGTCTGATACATCAATGTCTGTTGCTTTTGCACCCAAGATGTTTTGTTGATGTTTAAAGCTCCCCGGAAAGAACACAAAGACTTAAAGACCGGCAAGACGATGTTTTTTTTAACGGTACAACAAAAAAATGGGGGCATCTTAGAAGCACAAAGGGAACAAAAAGTAAAATCACAAAGAAATAATCACAAAAGTAACAATGTCATATTGAAAACAATAAAATTTAAAGTATTTAAAAATAATGAAATTTTTACGCTCGAGAGAGAGAGAGAGAGAAAGAAAGATAGATTAAATTCTTTACCCTTAATCACAAGCGAGAAATTTTTCGCTGTTAATTTTGTTGTGTTTTTAAGAAAGAAAAAAGGGGTCTAAACTGATGTCTACATTGAATCAGGCTCCAGACATTCAGTGTTTTACATGAGTGATCTCCGAAAATTATAAAGCGCATTAAAAAGCCCTCCATTGTTTTAGTGTAGCGACTGTACGATAATAAGAGCGTGAGAAATCTACCCATTCTGTTTTGTACCTTAACAGATTACCACAAACTTGATTTAAATATTTTTTATATGACTCGATCTGCGCTTCGACCTTTCTGTGTGATCTTATTTTCTTTCTTTCTTTCGCTTTTAACTATACATGACAAAATCTATTACGCTGTGAGTAAAATTGGGCTGTGCATTATACAGGGGAAGGACGATGAGGATATTTTACTTTTTTCTCATAATCTGTTCCCGGACATTTTTTATTTTATTTTAAACCCCTAACAGTTGTTTTGACCCCTCGGACTTACCTGGGGTAACCTCCACCCCCCCCCTCACTGTTGCAAATTTTCGTTCATCTATAAGGCTCGTTATGCTCATTTTGTCCTGTAATGCTATATCTCATCTGTGAAATTGTTTTTTGGTCCCAATATCCAACGTTTTCACTGGTTTCTCTGCGAAGTCTCTTCTTTGTGTTTTTTTATTTTGTGACGTTGACAAAGAAATACCACAAATAACTACCTCCTCATTTTCATTTTTTCCTCCATAAATTTTATCGGTCATGGATAATAAGTCAAAAGTGCACTATATAAATCTTCACCATTTTTTATTGATGTGAATTTGAATTCCTCGAATCTTTTTATCCAGGATTGTCATAAAAAGTCTTCCCCATAGATTCAACAGAAATGACTTCTTTTTTTCACTGTCATTTTTCTGAATTCCTTTTTGGTCTCATTCGGTCTGTAGTATGTTTTCATTCTTTCTATTTGTTGTTTTAAATTCATTCTTGACCCGGCATAGTTCGAACCCCCCCCCCCCCTTACTTAAGAGCATCGACCCTCCCCAAAATAGCAAGAAGGGGAGGGTAGCTATTTTGCTTTTGAAAGGGGGCGGGGGGGGGGGTGGCAAGAAGGGGGAATAGTTTAGGGAGGGGAGGGATCAACTATTTTCCCCTTAAAATTTTCCCATTATATTTCAATTTGGAAATATTTTACTTATAGTTTGAATCTTCATAGTTCGGAAAGGGGTCTTAAAATGATCCCCCCTTCTTAGAATTGATCCATCCCGCCCCCATCTTATTACCACTTTTGTACTATGAAAAATGGTTGTTTTGCAATAGCCTCTACAAAAAATACAAGCAAAGGAGAAGTACAAGGATGATCAAATACAACGTACATTGAATATAAAGATTAAGACTTGTTTAGGTTAGCATTTCGCTTAGAGGTGAAAGTCGTTTTTCTGACCAAAAATATATCGACCTTCCCCCCGTCTTGACTGATCCCACCTTCTTGCTATCCCCCGCCCCTTCCACTGGAAAATTTGCGATCCCTCCCCTTCTTGGGTTTTCCGGAAGGTGTCGAACTATGATCTTACAATGTCTTATAATATTTATTGTAACATATTTCATATTATCTTACAGTTTACACTGTAGTATGATCGATTTTTTGAAAGTTGAAATCAAACAAAATTTAGACTCAGAAATGAGGCAATTTTTTTTGAGTAGAAAATTTACCAAATAATGACCATTAATTTGGGGGATCCACTAATTTCAAGAAGGGGATGGATACCAAGGAGATCATTAAAAGGGGGGGGGGTTATATAGGTACATAGGTTACATAGGTCCGCACTATGCCCGGTAGGAAAATACTGTCACACGTCAATGAGGCATCAGAATCATCAATATCAGTGGGGTACGTATGCCCCTAGGGTCAAAGGTGGCCTTAAATGATCTTTGCAACTTCTGTGTATTAATTTGAGTACCTGTTACTTTCTTGTGAAGATGATGACAGTGTGTTTTCAAAGAAGCAAGTATTCTCTCGACCCCAGCCCACTCCTCCATTTTAATTTTTTTACGGAGATCAAATAGTGGAGAACCAGTAACTGGGTACAAGATTGACATGGCAATACCTATTTGCAATACCTATTTCTTTTAACATTTATGGTAAACTATTAATAGCAGGTGGTATGGAGTCTGTATCACCCTCGACTATAGGCCTTATCTGACCAGCGAACGCTATTGAGACTTCTGATGGACGCGTGGCTGGATATAAATGATTTCCTATATTTTCAGTACACGATCACCGGACCCACTCTACGGCGCACCGTTCTTAAAAATAGACGATAGAAGGAACTATCTTCAGATTTAAAGACCAACCCAATCATGATAGTTTTTGTAAAAAACTTCATCTCTACTCATTGATAGAAAGTTATCAAACACCAATCAATCAAAATAGAGACAAGTTGTATTGACTCTCCCTTCACTCTTCTCTCGATGGAAATTTTAAACTTGAAGAAATACTCTTCGTAATTTTGTTCCAAAACTCAGAATGTTGGTTTTGTCAGTTTTACCGCGAACCTTTTCATATGCGTAGAATGTATAAAATCGTCCCCAACAGCCTTTACCTTCCTTAATGAAGTTGTGTGTGATACGACAACTTATTTTGATATACAGTCGAAGCTCTAATTAGCGGACTCTATCGGGAATTCAACTTGGTGTCCGCTAATTGGAGCTGTCCGCCTTTTGGAACGTTTGGTAATAAAAACTCTAAATTCGGGGGGAAAAATCTGTCCGCTTATCAGAGCTGTCCGCCTTTTGGGGTGTCTGCTAATTGGAGCTTCGACTAGAAGTATAACAGTGGAAGGTCTGAGTTCCCCGTTTGGAATTTAATTTCGATTTGTTGGTGACACAACTAAGTAACTTTAACAACTTGCGACCGCAGTCTAGGGCGACCCGAAGGCTCCATTTTCGACAGCTATCTACCCGAAGGTAGAGGAGGGCGCCACTCCTTCCCCTGGATTTCTCCACTTCTTACCCTCGCTCTAATCCCTTAATGCTGAATGCCAAGCAGGACAGCAGCGAGTACCAGTTTTCAAGTCTTTGGTCTGGCCGATGGGAGGCGAACACTCAAACCGCTCGGCCACCACAAACTCATTGTTTTTGTCATTTACGCTAAACTACGGAATTTAAAATAGTAATTTTTTCATTCAAATTTTGAGAATTCCACAACCCCCAGCAGTTTTAACGTCCGATTAACGTGCTGACGTGTTTAAACAACGTTGTTTGAACGTTAATACAATACGTCTTTTGTCTACTGGGAAAGAATTGAAATTCGGCGATATTACACATCATTACATATTTTTCCATCTTGTTTTCCATCCACGTGATCTTTTTCTTAGGTCCGATCTGAGAGGGTGAAGTGGCCTGATTAATCCGGTCTCAGTCTTAGCGACCCAGTGTAAATTCTGTTACCCTGGAGATAAAAAGACGCGTAAAATCAATGGGGATATAAAAGGCATTTTCTAGTGGCCGGTACAACAGTTTATTTGACAGTAGTGAGTAAGTCCAACCTGGTCTGTGTGTTTTGGATATATTTCTTGGCTCTAGTAATTCATTTAAATTAGATTTTAATGATATAAACCCACTCATTTTTACTTAGTTAAAATTTTACTTTTCAAATTTGAACTAAAGGTTTGAGTGACGTGCAAACATATTAAGCCTTATGGACCATTAGGTTTACCTCTCCTTAATAAAGGTCTTAAATGAGCGGCCTCGCTTTGATATTGAGGCTTAGTGTTTAATACTAGACTTCAAATGAACCGAAAAATATATTCGAGACTCGAGGTTTTAAACATATAAATACTTTATTTTCGATGAGGAAATCGCTTCAGTTTTTGACAGCTACTTGCTGGTCAAATTCTTTTTAATTTCGAACTTTTGAAAGAATATCTTACTGTAACTGAAAGAAAACGTGACTCCTTGCTCTGTATCGCACCTATTTCAAACTAAGAAGTTACCAGGTGACCACTGAACGTAGAAAAAGGACCTGCCCACTCCGATTTATTATTCAGCATAGCAAGCTGATTTCACTGTAAGGGCTCTTAGAAAATATGAGAAAAGAACTGAGAAAATCTTTACTAAAACAATTTATTGCATCTTATACCTATGAATTCCTGATTTAATGCAAAAAAACGAATCATATTTGATTGTTCTCGGAGATAACATTACGTAACAAACTGACGTAATGTTATCTCCGAGACCAATCAGAACAGAGAAACATAAAAGCGAGAGCTGCATGAGTTGAGTGGAGACCGGGCTTAAGTTTTAATTCTTTTTTTTCCGTTGTGAAAATAATTGACGTCACTTTTACAAGAATGGAAATTTTACGTCAATTTATAATAACGCATGTAATGGAAATGTAACTGTGTGTGGAACGGATACAACATCAAAATCCTTCCACTTTTTCAACGCATTTAACATCAAAGCGTACAAAACCAACATCAAGAATACTTCATACACCACCTTCGACATCCAACTTCCCAGCCAAGAAAAAAGCTTTCTCATTCACTCAGAGTATGTTTTTTTTAATTATTTCTAATTTCTTGGGACAATTTTTTTTTCAAAGTGGCAGTATCGTGGTTTTTATTTCATAACAAAATTGATTTCTAGCCTTTTCCCAGTATCAGGCGCACAACGTTATTCCAATATTGCTTCAACGTCCATATAGCGCTCTGACGTTTAAACCCAGGGAGGGGGGAGTACTAGGTTCAAGGGATGCTGGGTATGTGCGGCCCGGGCCTCCGAAACGCAACCCTTAGAAAGACTGATTTTTGACAAATCTTTAAAGAACTTTGTGAAAAAAGCGACCTTTAGAGAGACTTTTTTCCAAACTTTTGCCCTAATTTGCGAAAATTTCCCTCGATTTACTCCAAACATCCTCAAATTTTCGACCCTTAGAGTGACACTATTAACCTTTTGTGATTTTTGCGACCCTTAAGGAGACTCGGGAAGATTAAAAAACCGACCCTTAAGGTCCGTACATACCCATATATAGTTTTCGCCCAAGTACCCCCCCCCCCTGGGCATTTAAACAACGTTCCGTGTCTGCTGGATTTCTGGAACCGAAACAAGGTTTGCTGAACAAATGGACTGTTTCATTTTCACGAGGTTAGTGAGGATTTTCTTCTTCACTTCAGCACTTTCAACTTGTCATTTTTTAGCCACTATTTTCTTTCTTTTAAAAAGGATTGAAAGGTGTTAAAAGAAGAAAGAGAGAAGAATCACAGAACATTTCATCGATTGAAAGTACACTTATGATAAGGATATGAAGATAACAAACAATTTAGAAGCTATGTTTGATCACATCCCACAACCAGGTTTGTTCTTAATACCTTATTTATACCTTATTTTTAGACTTATTTTTCGTCGGACTAAGTTATTCAACAAAATATTTTGTCGGACAAAAGTGACAAAATTATTTGGAGGTGACGAAAATTTTGTCTGACAATTTTTTTTGTCCAAATCTAAAATTTCAAATCTAAACATTTTGTATTAAAAACGGAAAAAACATACATCGAAAAAATTCCGTCGGATCTTTTCTAAAGTACTCACGAATAGTTGTGTTACAGTTGACTCGCTCTAATTCGAATCTCTACTATTCGAACAAAATAAAAGTAAAATTCCCTCCCTCCCCTTGGGATTCGAATTAGAGAGAGTCAACTGTATTTAGACTTTTTCGGAACATTTTTCTCATCCAATGCGTGAAAACTAATGAAAAACCACTATTTTCCAAGATTTTGAGACAAAGAAGCTGTTACAAAAACTTTCCGCAAATTTATTTTTAGTTCCAAAAAGTAGACAAAAAGTTGAAATTCCTTCTTCATCAATTTTTTCGTTGCGATTTTTATATTCTTAAATGTAGAATTGATTGGCTAACAGAAAATGTATAACACGATATATAATGGCCTATATAACGTTCAAATTAACATTAAGGCATCATTTCGGTATCTGCCTCAATCAAAAAACTAACGGTATTACCAGTAGCGTGGTGGCAGGGGGGAGGTTTTTCAAAGGGGGCGCCAAAAAGGAGAGGGCGCCAACGGGAGAAAGTTTGACGCTCTTTTTCACTTTGATA
>JAUJPO010055360.1:0-14342 GCA_032270745.1 Tiaropsis multicirrata
TTTATTTATCTTAAGTATTTTATTAGGGATAAGAACCATTGTACAATATGGAACCCGAAACACGTTAAATAAAAAAAAAATAAAAAAAAATAAACAGTGGATGTACAATTTCTTTCTATCCAATAGCTTATTTGACGCTTAAAAACCCCCCTTTCTCCAAAATCAATGTTGCAAAGACATTTAATTTGGACTTTCAGACTATTCCCCAATTAACAATGAAATTAGGGGAGGGGTGGACAACAAGTGATGATCAGAATTGTTTATGTTTTTGTTTCCAACAAAGGAAGTTTGGTGAATAGCAAAAAGACACAATCTCTGCACAAAAAGGAACTAATTCCATTGGTTGATTATTCATTTTTATCCAAGGAATTCTGAAAAGCTGAAACAAGTACCTAGTTATAGCACTGAATATACCACGAATTTTTGCGATGTTTCTTGCAATGAAAGCTTCGGTAAACAAGACATCGTTGTTCATTGGATCTAAAGAGCCATGAACAATTGTTCCCAGCCTTGCTTCAATAACCTAAGGAGGAAAGTTTCAAAAAATAAATCAACCAGGGAAAAATCACCACAAATATATAGTCCATTTCAGGAATCTGATGAATCAACTTTTACAAATAACCTCATTTTGAGACATTTATGAGTACCTGCTCCTACTTGAACTTCTATGTAAAAAAGCGTCCTCCTACCTTGTTAGATTTCCAAACAAAATAAATATGCTCCAGTTTGAAAAAGTACTGAAATCTTACAGATAAAACAAATTTTGATGGCAAATTGAATGTTTTCGCGACATCCGCAATAACAGTTTGACCATTTTCTTGCAGTGTTTCATTGATTTCTTCAGCTGTACGATCAAGATAATCTCTGTAAATAAATATATATTATTTTCAAAAATCTGTTGAAATGTACAAGATTTTCTTTCTAATTTCAGACTGATCAATGAAATAGATCGCTCAAATTTCTAATTGCGTTAAAATTTGATAGACAAAGATTCACAGAAAGAATAATTATACAGTATGTCTAAAAAAAAGAATCTTGCGATATAATTTTTCAATTTTGTACAATTTTATTTTTACGCCATTTGATAGATCTCTTAATAACCTTTCTAGAAGTATAAATAATGTATCCCAAATTGCTCTTAAAATTTGGAAAATTTGTGAGTGACCTTTGTACCTTGAAGTCAAAGGTCACGTTTTCCCAGGATTTGCTGTATTTATAGGAATTTAAAATAATGATGTTTGATGAAGTCATTAGTTCAGGAAATGCAACACTGAAAATGGATATCTAACCTGTCAATGAGTTCTCCTTGAACCAGAGAAAAACTGCGATCACTTCGAATGAATTCATTTACTTTACTTTCAATATGTGATAGATCAACATTCAAAATCTAATAGGGAAATTATTTGAAGAATAATGTTATTAGGAAAAATCTTAAATTTAGTAAAGTATATACTTGTTCATTTGACTATACATTTGATCCCAAGTCAAGAAAGAAAGAAAAATTGATAAAAAAGATAATTTATTAAAAAACTTTGTTATGATATTTTACATGGGCAGGTCAAAACCAGTTTATCAGATTTGATGAGCAAGCAATACAAAACAAGAGCGTTGATAGGGTTGTATAATTGAAATTCATTGAACTGTTTTAGAAATTTGAAATGCTTGATCAGCTTAATAAATAAAATTGGAACTAGATATATTAGTAAACAATTTCTCAAAACATACCTGTTGCAAATCAACCAAGTTTATTCTCCCTAGAAAATAGGAAATATGGTAACCAATATTAAGCAATGATATAAAATTGTTTTTAAATGTATGATACCATGCTGCAACAGAAACCCAGCATGCTTTAATAAATAAACACTACAACTGTGTAAACTTGATCACACCTGATCCATTGATCTTGACCTTTGCTCATGACCTTGTGTTCCCAAATGCTAGGTATTTATGTAGTTTTTTATACCAATTCATCAAGTTAACCATCATTAATCAGGGCTACTTTAGACTGTTGGAAGATACTTTGGAAGTCCTTACCATGCTTTCATAAAACCGAAGATAGCAAAAATATACATTTTGCTGAGAAACTATGATCACTTAGAACTTGATTGCTTTTCTTCATTTTACCTCAAATTTTGACCAAAGATTTGTCTCAATAAAATCAAAAATTAAAAATCTGAAATTTTCAATTTATGATGACATCATCAAAAATTGCGGAAAAATTATTTGGAAACAGTCTTTGGGTTCAATTCAAATAAATTTGAATATTTGAGTTTTACATGACCTTCATACTGGATTTAAAAGACAAAATGTCAAATATATAGGGAATAAAGCTAATAAAGTCGAACTTAAAATCGAACAACAAGAGTCAAACTAATTCAACTTTCAAGGGAAAATATTGTGAGAGTTCGATTAGGTTCAACTGGTCTGATGGAATTGATCTTATGTTTACCATAGGTAAGCGACCCCATGTTATAAAACCTGTTACACGATGCAGTTGTCATAATTTATCTTCTTAAAAAATTTTCCAGTTCAAAGTTTTAAATTTTCGGCATTGTAAAACCATAACAAACAGCCTTCACTGTTAAAAACTCTTGTTTTAAGTGTTTTATTAAGAACGAATCACAACTGCTGTTGAAGAGTTCTTGTCGTTTATGATAATGATTCGTTACAGGTGACTTTCAGGTGACTTTTTCCCAGATCACCCCAAAAGTTTATGGGGGGAAACTATTAAAACTATTTTTTTGTTTTTAAAAATCATGCGATCTATACAACAAAGAAAAGAAACCTATTAAAAAAAACAAAAGAAATGTCATATTTTACCTGTAGCTTTAGATTGGAATGGCAGTTAATGCTCAATTTCAAATATGTTATAGAAGACAACACGAAGAAGGCACCGTGTACAATACAATACTCACAAGTGACAGCAAGTACGATAAAAATGTCAACATAGACGGAGAGCTCTAAAGCCTTGTTTTCATTAATACATGGGAAAGGTGGGCGAGCTGTTAATAGTGTATTTATACTTTTTTGCCTGCTCTCCTCGGAAATTTCACGGTATTTTATTTAGTGTGTGTGGGGTATTATAAAGTTTCTATTTGTGCAAAAAGAACATGCGCCCCTGCGATTGTATATTATGCATAAAAGAATTCTTTATAGATTTGTTGCATTTGTTACATGTTGAAATTTAAAAAGTAAAAAACGGACAAAAAATTGGGATGATAAACTTTGAAGGTCTCCCATGATGAAATGAGCTCATGCAGAAAGAAAAAAGTAGAAAAATAGAAATAGAAAAAATAGAAAATATATAGAAATAGAAATGCAGCTGTATCCCTTTATCCCATATTCCATGCTCTAACATTGATCTTTGTAACCTATTATGGACCAAAAAAGTGAAAAATAATTTAGTTTTTTGTTAAACTTTCATTTCATATCATAAAACTGTTAGAATAATCACCCAAGTATAGATAAAGTGTGAAGCTACATAGTTATTAATGATAAAATGGCTGAACCACACCCAAAAACCTGCCGCACCCTAATTTAATATCTTTTTTTAGTTTTAAGTTCACAATATGATTCTCGATAAAGGACCAAATCAAACAAATGCAGGCAGACATTCGATTGTTCACCTAGATGTATCTGCATAAATATGTCAATGCAATTGATTGTATATAGTATCTTTTTTAACCTCTTGATTAACTATCTTATTAATTACCTGGTTGGGATAATTATATCTTCATGACTGGATAGTTTATTAGGTAAACAACTTTTTAAATTAGGTTTAAAAATTCCCAACCAGGTTATTTAATGAGATAATTCACTTTCTAATTATTGACCTTTATGGTGGAGTGCAGACTAAACTGTACGTATATATTTTGAAAACCGCCCGTACGCCACCCTGAAGACACCTGGATTGATCCAAGCGATCTCCAGGCGCCTAAAATAAGAAACTTGCAGACTTGATATATTTTAATGTTAATACATTTTTTAACAAAGAAAACTACACTCTAGATAAAAATAAATGTTTTTAAGGTACATGATTGATGTGGACCTTACTTTTATGGTCTTGTAAATACACTTGAAACGTGCTTTAAAATGGAATTCCCGTTTGTTCAGCTCGCTGTTAAATGCTCGCTAATTGCTGAAGGCTGACCTAGGCAGACTGCTTTTAAATAAAAATTCTAGACATTTTAGACATCAAAATTTGAATAACATAAATGTCGCCAAATTTTGTTTTTTTGTCCATCTTGCAAATTAAATTCCCGGTAAAAAACTTTTCTGGTCATCCAAGGTAGTGCAATGATGAAAGCTCAATAACAATGAGCAAATGAGTAACTTTTACAAGATTTAGAGCGATTATCTCACAAATTAAAGGGTCTAGGATACAAAGCTCGCAATATAAAAATAACGCCCGGATGCCGCCCGGAGATTGTCAGTCTGGTCAACTAGATCAAAAACGCATCATTTTAATAGAGAACGTCAATGATTAAAACCCGAGCTACATCCGGGCGTCCTAGCGTTTCTAAACTAATTATATACCGAAATACTTCGATTAAAAGCCCCCTTCTTTTAAACGCCCCCTCGAATAAACGCCCTCCTTTTTTTCAGTTTTTTTTAATAAACGCCCCCTCTTTTAAACGCCCCTCTAATATACGCCCCCAACCAGAGGGGGCGTTTATTTGAGGCACACTAAAAACATGTAAAACGTAAAAACAAGTAAACTACTACATTGCATTGTTTCAGTTTCACAGTATTTTTTTCGTATAAAAATAAGGAAATTGGCGATAGACACCTTTCTTTTTAAATTTTAGAGTTACAATGGGAAACTTTGTTTTTCTTTTCAAAAGTTCCTTTTCTAAAACTGTAATAAACGCCCCCCTCGAATAAACGCCCCCCTAAAAATTCAAAATATTTATTAAACGCCCCGGGCGTTTAATCGAAGCATTACGGTAATGACAGTTTTTTATAGAATGATAGAATTTGTAAAATGTGAGATGTCAAAAAACCATAATATGCTTACGTCATCAGAAGCGAAGACGGAGAATTGAAGAAAAGCACCCAAGAATGACAACTTTTGGATTTCTCGCCCTCCAGCATCAGAAATCGGTTCCGGTAAAAAGTTCGGTAATGACGTCATCTGAAATAAAGATTCAAGAAATTCCAACCCTTAATATTTCATGTGTTGAAGCAGAGGAGGAAACAGAAGGTTCTCAAAACTTTTGAAAACCTTTTGTATCCACCACAATGAAGTAAAGGATATAAAATGCATCATCGACGAACTATATCTAGAAAATTTGCTTTGTTTTGAATTTAAAAAAAAAATCGAGAGTATAAAATTAAAGTGTAGCAGAAAAAAGCATCTCCTCACCAAAGTGCAAAAGGGCCTTTCTGAATCTCTGCTTCTCACTTCGCACAACTCTGCCAAAACCTAAACAAAATTGAAATAGAAATGGGCTTTTCCAGAAAAAAATCCATATTCCATATAGTTTTTTGACCCGTGGAACAATTTGGCAGACAACATCGTTGATGCACCAACAGCCGACGAGTTTAAAGAAACTACTCGAAGAATAGAACAAGTAACTTTATAAATATTGAAAAAAAGATCGTTTCGTAGAGGTCGATAGACCTTTGAAATGTTATTCTATGAATAATAACAATCAAATAATTTGCACTCGAGAACAAATTATTATCATTTTCTTAGTGATTTGTCTGCGAAACAATGGAATAATTCATACCATTAACGGAACTCTGTCTTTTTCAAAAGCTAAGCTTCCAACTTGCATATCCTTCATTAGAGAGTGCAGCACTGGTGTGAAGATCTGAAACAGAAAGCAAACATAACGGACACTATTTCTTGGAACAAACGGACTGATTTCAATTCATTTCTATCTCTACGGACCAATTTTGGAAAATATTCGAAAATTTATAATCAGGGAAGGGGTTATTTGGCACCTGAGAGTATTAAACACCTTGTTTGTAGTTCATTCAAAGAAGATAGTTACCTGGTGAAATGTTTCATTAGAAATGGTGTTGACAAATTCTGTCAGAAAACTTCTTGATACCAACTCACGATCATCCAACATCATTTGATAAATGATGTTACTTGGCTTCTCTATCCTGTACAAATAGAAAGCAAAACAACATCATTAGAAAAACAGCTACACAGAACTGGAATCGAACTCCTCATTCATACATTCATAAAAAAGTGTAAAAGAAAACAGATTAGTAAATTTATAGGCACGTCTGGCTTTAAAGAAGCAGTTTCGGGCTTATACTCAAATATGCCAATCTTGCTAGGGAAATATCGATTAGGGTTAGCGTGTATTAGATCAGCCAGGTAACCGTCAACGTTTTAATAACCAATCAAGACCCGGCTGCAAAAAATTTCATCACTTAAACTAACTCTTTCACTTTGTGCCATCATACTCAATCAATATGGAAAAAATATTGCAATTATTGGACCAGACAAGTGACATCTTAATTGTAACAAACCAACAGCATCTTAAGACAAAACTGAAGACACGTTTCCATTCACACATACCTTTTATTAGTGAGCTTTCCAGTAATGAGTAGCAAAATGTATTGGATGATAAGAGTCTTTGCATTGTTCAATGCGTCTTTCCAATTAGCATCGGTATGGCGCTTCAAATAATAGAAGCAAGAAGAAGTACACGTCTCAGTTTTTTATAGATAGATAGATACTCAATACTTTATCTAGGACTACTGGGGTTGTGGTCACAGGGTCCAAGGCCAGCTGGCTCAGCTATTAGGTTTTTCCAGAAAGAGTCCATATCCCCCCTGTTGAGGATATAGGATATCTAGGGGGTCCAAAATTTTCAATATCCTAGGATATCCAGGGGGTAAAAATCTGAAGACCAAGGATATCCAGTGGCGGGGGTTCAAATTTTTCAATATTCTAGGATATCCAGGGGGGTTCGAAATTTTCGACACGGATATCCAGGGGGGTTGGGGTTAAGAAAAATTGACATATTCAACAGTAGGAATAAGGATTTTTTTTGGAGAAACCCATTTATGAACAGAACTGAGTACCCCTGGTACGTGGTGCTGGTGCAAGAACCACTGGGCTATCTCTACTCGCTCGCTATGGTGACCACAGCCATTTTCACCGAGCTTGAAACCTAATATAAACTCAAAGTTGCCAACCATTTCAACCATGAAAAAAGGTTTAGCGTGCTATTTAACTAAACTTTAGAGAAATCAGTAATTGTTTAAAAACATTTCAGTAACTATAATTACGTTAGGATTGGATGATCTTTCACCAAGAACACGTGTGAAACATTCAAGAAGAAAGCGAAGCACTGCAAGTCTTCTTTCTTCAATCGATAAATCAATGGGAGCTTTTTGTAGCGGTAAATTAGACAAATCATGCACTTTATCTGTGATGTCTGTTTCTGAGAGAGCCTTTGACGGATCCATAGAATCGTGTGTCCAAGTGCTTGATGGCGGTGGTATTGGAATGATTGGGTCACTACTTCCACTGTTTGTTTTCGATAAATTTGCAGTGTTGAAGATTTGATACATTATAACTTGTTGAATAACGTCTTGAATATTGAGGTCTGTTTTCACTAGAAAAAGTAAAAAAATGGAATTAGAAATTATGTTTTGGTACGCAATTGAAATCAAATAATATATTTTATATATTAATAATATACTTTTCACTTACGGTTACGCAAGAGGTTATCTAGGACGTTGTGCGCATCTGTGGCAGCCTGTACATAGATTTTCGTTTACAAGTTTTGCTTAGACTAATTATGTACAGACCGCAACACATTTCAAAAGTAAACATTAAAGAAATACATACCAATTCTGCCGTTCTCTTCATACATTTTTTGAGCAATCTCTTCAATATAAACAAAGTCATCTATTGTGGTTTGTTGAAACTTCACGTGAAAAATTCTTCCAATTGTTGAGATGATAGATGACATTTGAAGACCAACCTAAAATAAGTAAATATGCCAGAATAGTTTGAATAAGTTAGAGTTTGTTGATCCAGTTATATGATAGACATGCTATAAGGTCAAATCGTTCAGTTTAAGCCACACAAACATTACGCCGTACATCAGTTTATAACATTGTAATAATGCTAACAGTAATTTCTACAAGCAGAAAAATATCAACTTGAAATTTGTCATTTGACATCCTGTCGTCGTCTTTCTTTATATAGTGAAATTGGCAGTAATATGGTGAAAAGATGTGCAGAGTCTTTACTGCATTTGGAGCTCGTTAAAAAAAACTTTAGGCCAACCCTTAAAAAAAGTTTCTTTCCGCGTACAGGCTGGGTGAGAAATTTTTTTAGGTCACCCGGCCACACAAAAATAATGAACTTTAAAATGGGTGTGGGAATTTCTGAAATTTTGAAAAAGCAAACAAAAAGACATCTTTAACAAAAAAAGGTTATAGTTTTTGAACTTGAACACACCATCACATCCTAGAAAAAATGTAAATTTTTTTTTTCGGCCTCTCGCATGAGTAACGGTAACGCGGAAACGAAGAATTTTTTAGGGTTGGCCTTGGGACTGTCTTTTATTCTACGCACAATGGCTCAATTAACCATTTACCCAAACTAAACTAAGCATGTTAGGGGCATACGATTGAACGGAGAACCCTAGGACATTATAAGCATTTTATTGTCGCTTCATAAAAGGGCAAATTGCAAATTGAACATAGAAAAAAAGTTCAAATAAGCATTAATTCATTAATACTTTTCCATTGTTTTCACTCGTTCGTGACAATTTTCCATCTCTTGGTGAGGCAGAAGCTATGATAGGTCTTTTACATGCTTGACTTGTTTTTTCGATGACCGGTGTGGTTTGTACATTATCAGGAATATCAACTTCCATTGGCTGTGATCCAAGACCGCTATCTAATGAACTGTTTTCTGCTTGAGGTGTTCCTGAAAATATGACAAAGATTTCTTTCAAAAAAAAAGAAATTTAGATATACTGTAAAAATAAAGAACGATGAAATAATTATATTACATAAATCAAGCTTATTACAATTCAAGCTGAAGATTTTCTACACAAGACATGAAACTTTAAGTCTTTTTCTTTTTCAAGCATATAACTCTTTTTGTTTAAAACAATTATCGAGCACTTTTAAACGATTAAGAAGAATCTTTTCTATATTATATAATTCATAAACAGTTTAAATCTTGTGCATGCATCCCTTTGAAGAAGCTTCACGCTTTGGATGCACATGTTTCTTACCGTAAAGGACATTGTTAGACGCTGGGCTGACACTTTCCATATATTCAGTCATCGGTGTCATGGTGATTGGTGTTGTATCTGCAGTGTTGACTGATGTTCCATCACTTCGTGTTGGTGTTGTACTAACACGAGACATGCCACCAAGGCGTGCCAAACGCCTCTGACGAATCTGAATGTAAATGCAAAATACAATATACACAAAATACACAAGAAACACCAAAAAACGAAGAGTAAGACTTCATTCACTAAAAATAATCCACAATTCACCTTCACCAGATTCTTGCTTTAGAGTCATGAAATATGTTTATTGGAAAAAATTGATCTTACCTCATCAGGAGTCAGGTCACTCATGGTTATAATTAGTTTATTGACCAAATTTGCATCATTTTGATTTTGATTTTTTTATATAATAGATTATCACTAGAATAGAAAAGAGAAACATTTAAGAAGAATGCATGACTAAAATAACAAAAAAGGGAAAAAGACAGCTAAAAATGAAACCAATTTAATAGTCTGACCAAATTAGAAATTGACCATACTCTAATAAATGTCTTCTATAAACTTTTTTAGGAGCATTCATGTATGATTTTTGAAATTAATTTTTGAAATTAATATATTGTACAATTGATTCAGTCTGGCTGAATTGTAAAATTAAAAAAGGTCAACAATTTGGATTTTTAACTTTTGTCTGCTCTTTGGGTCCTGCCTAGAGGAAAATAACTTTTTTGTTTATAAATTTTTTTTCAGAGAGATTGGTTCTAACGGTACCAGATAATAAGCTAGTGCGTATTTTTTTGCATTGTTGACTTTTTTAATTTTACAATTCAGCCAAACTGAATCAGTTGTACAGTATATTAATTTCCAAAAGGATTTCTTTTTTGCTGAATATTATAATACTAAAGTCATGGTTCTAATGAGTTTTCAAACAGATTTTGGTAGTTGAAAAACGCAAAATTTATGTGATTACATTATTGAAAATAATAAAAAACTAAAAAACTAAATGTAAAATAAGAATAAATTTTTGTCATTAGAGCTAATAAACTTTTGATTTTGAAGCCCATAGTCTAAACAAAATGAATAATCAATCTTAAAATGCAGCTTTTTCTGACTTCAAGATCAAAACAGATTTTTTAGAAATTTTCAAACATGAGAAAGAAACAAAAGGTTAATATCAAAAATAATATCCAAACATAATTTATAAAAGTTTTTTCAATAAACTGTTGATATAAATGAAAATACTAAATTTGTTTTGAAGTCAAAATGCAGTAATTTCAATTAGTTAATATTTACAGTGTAGGTTATTTGATTTTCAATTTTTATATATTAAGAATTAAACAATATTTATAGTCCAAAGCAACAACACCTTAAATTTTTTGTTTATTTGTACCCCATGGCAAAATCTTCTGTCTATGTATCAAATACCTTAATGGGATTAATTTTTGCGGGAATTATTTTTTTAATTTTCCAATTCGCAAAATAAACCCCTGCAAAAATTAATCCCATTAAGTAGTAGATATGTTGACTATCAATGTTCAGGCAATAGTGTCATTTTCCAACAACGAATCCCTCTCTTCCGGGTTGGGTTCTTGCTTGGTACAACTGCATATCTTGGAAATACAATTCATGACGGGGTCATAGCCTTCATAGTGAGTCAAAAGACTGACAACTAGAAAGGAGACCAGAATGGGTACAACTCCAAGAAAAAACAAGTAGGAAAATTGAATTTTATGAACAATGATATCAAAAGCCATCGATAGCGGAGCTACAAGTCCAAGAGATAACGTAGCAAGTAAAGAACTTGTTAGAAAACAACCCCATAACCATAAGATTTCTGACAACAGAGTTCCAACAGCTGCATTCAAAATCAGCAACAACCAAGTTTTCAAATCTGGTGGTAGTTCAAATATCTCAACCTTTGTGTAATGTAAAATGAAAAATCCTGGCCAGAAAAACAGGGCACCAAACAAACCAACAAAACCAAAGAAAAGCGGCATGTCTAGTTTGCGATCGTCTCCAACCTTTTTTCTGATCAAAACAAGGTAAGTAGCATACAAGATTGCACCCAAAATAGCATACAAATCACCAATATTAAATGTTGAATTTTTCTTTTCAGGATCAGTCCAGCAAACCATAAAAACACCTCCAAAACTGATAAGTACCGATAGCAGTTTCGAAATATTGAATCGGTCTGTATTTGAAGATGGAAAACATGCAGCAAAACATAAGGTGAAAATTCCAGAGGTTGCTGAAAGGATATTTGTGACAGATGGTGTTGTATTAGCAAGAGCTGCTTGATAAGCCAATGTAGCAAAAACCCACAACACAACAAAATATACTGAAAGTTTAACTGTCTCTGTTAATGGAAGCTTTTGATCAAGAGAAAGTAAGATGCCTTTCAATTCTTCTACCGAGTTGTGTGACATTCTAGATAAAACTTGTGCCTCGGCATGTCGCTTAGCAAGTGAGCGCACTTCTCGCACATCATTGAACTTCACTTTTTTGTCACTTTGCTGATCACCATTCAAACTAATTTCATCATCTGTCATATTTTCAAATTTTGGTGGAGTTATGTATCCAGGAGTGGACGCAGCTGATGTTTCACATGAAATAGCTTGACGCAGGTACTCATTTTGAGGTGCCTGAGAAACTCGGGAAACTTCTTTCAACATTTTCTTTGTTGGAAGTCCCCTTGTACAAGACTGCTTGATTTGATACTGCCAATTTTTGACAAAGCAAAAACCAAGTAAATATATAGAGAAGAAAGCTGTTTTAAAGTATGTCGTAAAATATGGCTTGTCATATTTGTTTTCTTTGAATATATAGTTGCTTAGTTCTGCAGATCCGACCCAAATGAAATCAACCAATAGCAAAACAATAACACCCAATACAAACTCCTGCTTTTTCTTCCTTCTGCATTTCTTCAGTTCAAGCAAATTCTTTTCTTTCAAGGGAAGCTTACCACCCCTTGATGACATAGTTGTTCATTTTATAACCTTAAAATAAGACGAAATAAAATTTTGAAAATGTTATTATAACAACTGTGAGATTCTTATTTTACGTTAAATTTGGGGAAAAGAGGTAATACAAAAAAAGCTAAATAGTACAAAAGATGAGTGTATTTCCTTTTTAAATATAACAAGATATTGACAAAATAAATAACATAAATATATTATATATACAAAACAAATGTTCAGAATAAAAAACAATAGGGCTAAAGATCTATTATTCAATCCTCCAACGATTCAACAAATCTTACACAAGATCGTTTAGTAGATGGTTCAATTGATTCAGAGTCTGGTACAAATTTTCTTTTCTTTAATATTGATGGTGACATAATGGGTGTTACAGGAAGAAATGATTTCACTTTGGAATTGACGCTTTTATTAATTTTGCGAGCACGTCTATTTTTGATTTTGGGTTTTGCAGTTACAGTTCCGGTCAAGAGTCTTTCTATTTCAACATCCTCAACATTCCGAGCAAAATCAACGGCTGTCGCACCATCATGATTTTCTTTATAGATATCTGGATTATATTTTAGCAGTTCTTTTACATTTTCCACACTATGGAAAAGAACCGCAGAGTGAAGAGGAGTGTTCCCATCAAAGTCTTGGATACTAACTGAGGCACCATGCTGCAAGAGTAGTTTGACCATTTCATTGTACTGGCAATTATGAATAACTACTTCGTGTAAACACGTGGTTCCGTTGTCAAATTGATGGTCAAGGTCTAGAGTCTTGGATTTTAATTCTTCTTTCAAAACTGAAAGCTCTCCCTGTTGACATGTTTTATAGATGTATTTATTCCTGTTGTTATCATTATTTTCTTTTGAAACTTCTTTTTCACTCATTATTAAAATACTCAGAGAAAACTCTGTGTTGTTCTTGAAAAAGAATGAATCAATGTTATGAATTTTAGCTAAAAGCTTTGTCATAAGATTTTGTAAGAAGAAACTAAACATTGACTAACTTTAAGGGTGCACACAAAGCTTTAACTTCAGATTTTTGGGTCAATTTACGTAAAATTTTCTGCTTTTGCCAATGATGATGTTAGTAAAAATGATGTTTTAAAAAAAGAATATTTGTAAAATAGAATTAAAACAAAAATAGGAAAAGAAGAAAAATTCGGCAATTTTTTGCAAATTTTCAAAAACAATTTTGAAAATATTAAAAAATTACTACTGTAATTTAATACTTCCTTTTTTACTTTAAAATCTTATAATTAAGACCTCCATTAAAGACAAAGTCAATGAGAGAATCTAAAACACTGACCAAACTTTTATGGAGTAGTTTTAGTATTGAAGTCCAAAGTGGAAATTGACTTAGCTTGTTTCTTTTTATTCAAATCTTGCAATCTGTCCAGCATTGGTTTAGAGTTCTGGATGACTCAAAACCGGTTGTAATTGGCGTAAAAAATGGCCTTATTTCGGAAACTCTTGATTTGGGTTTGAATTTTCTTGAAGATTAAAGAAACGGCTTGACTCATGGGTTTGGTTGAACAAGTAGAAGAACAACCTTGCTCTCAATGGGGTATAGTGCATTTTTGGTGTCCAGTATATTACAGGGAGAGTTTTATTTTTATCTGTATATAGATATACACCTGGCTGTATCACTAGAGACGGCCAAATTATTTGTCAGATAATTATTTTCATTGTGTCTTTAGAGTTTCAACGTATCGATAGAAAATGCACCATCTGAATATCAGGTTATTGGTCAGCTGACGCAAACTACACAAAGTTATTTGTGATTGCAGGATTGTGGCCTAAAACTTCAAATTTTTCTTCCTTCCTTTTAAAGCATACCGTCAACTTACATAACATGCACACTCTCGTTACAACTTGCACACCCATAACAAACAGTTCCATCTGGTCTTCATTTAATATCGTTTTAAAATTAAATAAACACTGTCAGTGCTTACACGGTGGAGAGGACTCCCAATTGAAATTCATCGCTACTCGGCTGTCCTCTTGAATTTGTTTATTATGGTCACGTGGTTATTCCGGCCAGGCGAAAAAAGGCCGCCCAAATTCATAGACCAATCAAAGGAGAGTTTAAAGCGAAACGCGGGAAGTGTGAGCTCCCCCGCAGAGTTATGAATTAAGTTTCGCTTTCGATTTTGAGC